>OV049926.1:104634968-104733106 GCA_920104205.1 Eupeodes latifasciatus | reverse complement strand
TGAACTGTTTAAGGGGAGGAATGCAACTGGCCATTTCACTAGAGCATAAGCCGTTAAAATAACGGTAAAAAAGGGTCAGACAAGAGACCTTAGGACGATGTTCAAGCGAAGTAAATGAACTTATAATGATATTATCATCTATCAATTTAAATGCTCTACGTTCAATACTATCCAAGAGGCTTAAGTAGCTTGCAGGAGCACCAGCCCAGAGATGAGAGTTATACTCAAGCTTTGGACGTATATAAGTCTTGTAGATAACAGCCAGATCAGAAGGGGTGAAATATTTCTTGCATCGCCTGAGGAAACCCAAACACCTTGCGGCATTTTTGGCGACATCGCGTATGTGATCATTCCGCAAGAGGTGGTTGGTGACACACATCATACCGAGAATATCGAGGTGTTCAGTCTCATTGATGCAAGTGCCATCCATGGATAATGGCAATTGGGGTATATCTCGCTTTAACGATACAAGACAGCATTGCGTTTTCGAAGCATTAAATTCCACGCGGTTTTTTAATCCCCATTGAACAATGCTGTGTAGGTCGGAATTTAATGAGCTTATCGTATTTTGTCGTTGCAGTTCCACATCCGAAGAAGAGGGATGTGAGTCTGAAAACGAATATGAAAAGCTAAGAGTACTATCGTCAGCAAAACAATGTATTGGATTAGAAGTTGCAGACAAGAGATCATTAATAAAAATGAGAAAGAGTGTTGGAGATAGAACAGAGCCCTGGGGTACACCAGCATTTATTTTGTGGTTTTCAGACATGAATCCATCCAATACAAATTGTATTGAACGATTCGAAAGGTAATTAGTAATCCAATGAAGGAGCGATTCATGAAAACCGAAAGCACGCATTTTCGATAAGAGAGCCTGATGCCAAACCCTATTAAATGCTTTTGAAATATCAAGTGCAATAATTTTACTTTCTCCAAGACGATGTAAAGATTTGTTCCACTGTTCGGTGAGATGAACCATGAGATCACCAGTGGACCTATTGCTACGAAAGCCGTATTGCCGGTCATTAAGAAGCTTTCGATCTTCGAGATATTTCTTGAGATGATAATTAATCAGCGTTTCCATGACCTTGGAAAGAGGGGACGTAAGTGCAATCGGTCGGTAATTAGACGGTGAGAAGATTCGCCTTTTTTGGGAATAGGCTGGACAAATGCGGTTTTCCATCCGCTCGGAACGAGACCTGAGGAGTAGGAAAGATGAAAAAGCTTACGCAGTGGTTTTGCCAGCGTTGAAGAACAGCTCTTCAGAACAATAGCGGGGATACCATCCGGACCAGCGGATTTGTGTGTGTTAAGATCTTTTAGGACTCTCGCTACAGTACGAGTGCGAAAAAAGATTTGCCCCATAGAATCACTAACTCGCTCAAGTACAGGCGGAGTCATAACACTCACTGGCAGCGTTGAATTGGCGGCGAACTGCCTAGCAAAGAGATTAGCTTTCTCTAAAGAGCTAACAAATGGAGTGTCATTGACAACGAGCGTAGGAACCGAGGAAGAGATAGAATTCCTCATATTTTTTACAAATGACCAAAAATTTGTACTGCCTTTGGGACATTGCAGTATATTTTGCCGTAATTTTTGGTCATGTAAAAATTTGGTCCGTCGAATATGGGCGTTGCAGGCCTTCCTGGCTTGCTTGAACTTATTCCGGTTTTCCTCAGTTGGATTGGCTTTAAAACAACGGAAACTTACCTTCTTGACCCTAATAACCTCTTTACAGCTCGCATCAAACCATGCGTTTTCCTTAGGTCTGATGCTTTTAACCCTAATCGGGATAAAAGTTCTCATTCCCAGGAGAATCAAACTTGTGATCATATCAGCGCTGGCGTCAACGTCACTATCGAGGAAGCATAGTGACCAGTTAAAGATCTTAAAATAATTATTGAGACCGTCCCAGTTGGCTTTCTCGTATTGCCAAACGGTTCTCTTAGGAGCTCTTTCTTTAACTGGAGAGTTTTTACACGAGAAATTTGCTGATATGACACAATGGTCAGATGTGCCTAGAGGAGATAGAACACTAATAGTGTACTTACCAGGGTCAGAGGTAAGAAACAAGTCAAGAGTGTTTTCTGCTCGACCTACCACGTCCGATATTCGAGTGGGCTCGTTGACCAACTGAGTTAGGTGGTTTAACTGAGCGAAGATCTCACCACACACTCCTTCTGGTGTTGCCTGGCCCGAATGTTGAAGCCATGAAGAATTGTGTACATTGAAATCGCCCGTAACAACGATTTCAGTTCGAGGATAGGACAAAACAATTCTTTGGATGGAATCAGACAAAGCATCAAATTCACGAGAAGTTGGCACTCTGTCTAGATTGGGGCTTCGATAGTGAATGATTTGCTTATTCACGGAAAATTTAAACCACATAAAATTGAAAAAAGAATTGGTGCAGAGACTATATTGTGGCAAAAACTAATAAGCAACATTATTCCTAATGTATAGTATATGGCGAGACCATGGTGGGAAAAGAATAATGGCACCAAGTTATACCCTTGAATAAAGAATTCAGTAGGATCGGAATCCTCACCTACTTGGGTTTCACTTAGTGCCAATACAGCTGGCCTATTGAAAGCAGTATGGGAGTACACAGAAAGAAAATTCGCTCTAAGCCCACGAATATAACAATAATATACCCTGAAATTTCTAGCCATTGCAAATAAAAGAATAACAAACACCAAAATAGACAAAGACTATAAGAAAAATATTACTGAGTTGAACCACAGAATGCTATTCGATACACGTCCCTACTAGTGTTATGCCTTAGTAGTGAACAAGAATCGAATCCGGCCCTGTTAATGCAAAACAGTAACATTTTTTTTTGTCAACAATCTGTTATCAACGATGACGTAGCCTCTGTATCAATTGCATTAGTTATAAAACGCAATGCAATTTGATACACATGCTAAGCCATGCGACTGTAAGAGAAAAGGGGAAAGTGAAGGATGGTACTCACTGTGCTATGCTGAGCTGGCTTATCATGATCTTATTGTTTTTTTTTTGTTGGTTGTTGTTGTTTTATTGTATTGATTTTAGTGTGGCGTGGTTTATTGTTTTTTTCATCACTGTTAATATTTTTTTTGTTTGCTATTTTTTTATTTCGTTTTGTTATTGTCATTTATATTTTTATGTAAACATTTGAAATATATGGGAAACAAATAACACGACTAGGCACAAGACTCAAACAAGACGCGCACGGGCAACGGACGATCGACGCACAACACAGAGGGGACCTTCCCCAACGAAAGTTCACTGACAACTGGATGAAATAAAAGATGAAAAATAAGATGAACTCGTGGTTGGAAAGGGAATGAAACAGAAAACTCAAGGAAAATATCCTGTTCTAAAGAAATTTACAGAATTTTGCAATACAGTTTTTAAATACGGTATTTTGTACATACAGTATTATAATACCTACAGTATTTTGATCATAACCCAAAAAATGACAGGAAAAATACTTTTGAATCACGAAACCAAACTTTCAATGATGAAAACCAATTAACATTAGTTTTTAAATTTGACTAGTCCCACATACAAAGAAGTTCGAACCATTGCATTGCAGATATAAACAAGCACGCATACGACAGTGTTAACAAAAATAAAGAAAAGTGTTAAAATTAAAATTAAAGGTAAAAATTTAATCAAAAATTTAGTATATTGAAGAACTATTAATATAATCTATTTATGTATACTAATACGCAATAATTGTATTAATTAATTTGAACTTAAGGGTATGTAAAGCTCTTCTCAATAATAACAAACGTTTTTTTTTTAAACAAAAAAATAGACTTCATTATTAAAAACATTATCTTATGAAAAACGAAAGACAAAAATCATCGGTTTTACGAATGATGAACTCTTCCTTAAATCTTGTGCAAGTCTTATATGGCATTAATTATATCAATAAATATTTGCATTACAATTCAATAATAATATATCCAACCTTATTTGTGTTGTTTTTTTCTCCAATTAAAAAGCAAGAATACAGATAAACTGTTCCGACGTAAGGAACAAGGGGAGCTTGGAAAACATAGTTTAGATGAAGAGTGGAAAAAAGGAATGAGTGCCAAACTCAAAAGAAACAGAGACCTAACGAAGTGCAAAAACTGGAGAGAAATATGCGAATATGCGTTCTTCCTCCAGTAGTCAAGATAATAGCATAGACCGAATAAGAAACCATTAGAATACACATTCGTCGAACAAGCAGAAATCTGCACTGGATCTTCCTGTGCACATTAACACCTTGCGGATTATCATCGAACAGTGCTTCGATGTTCAACGGTGGTGAAAATGACCTGGACATTAGAAAAGCAAAAGCTGCATTCGGAATCCTATCCAAAATATTGAGAACAACTCTTTTAGCTTAAGCAGCAGGATTTTCTAGGCAAACAGCATTTCCTATGCTGAGCTTCATGCGATAACGGGTCAGGTACCAAAGACTCTCATCATTGGAAAACGAAGGTGGCAATGAATTGGCCATACGCTTCTAAGCGATGCAGTGGAATCCAATCACACATCAGGGCAGAAAGTGGGTCGGATTAGAAGTATTTGGTGAAGAACAGTCCAACAAAAATCAGCCCGACTGGGCTCTGAAATACAGAGTGCAAAAGTGGAGTCGACCAGAATTTCACACTAATATAAGACGACGCCATGTAAAAAAGCTTGAAGATATCATAGAAAAATAGTACATTGCATATAATATTAAGAATGTTTCAAACTGTCAATGTTTCCAAAAAAAATCTCGAGAAGTTGAAGTACACGAATATGAATGAATGATTTAATTTGATGTATCTTAAAAAATACATTGTTAAAATTGTATACATCTTATTTTGTTACTGTTTAATTGAATTGTATTGAAATGAAATTGATTAGACAGAAAGAGAAAGATCGTCTACTGAAAATCATAATTGTTATCTTATAATCTGCCTCCCAAAATATGACTTACATTTTTGCTACAGCAGTTTCCATTGGACGAAGAAGAGAAATTGATTTAATTGGATATGATTTTCCTGAAGTAAATGACTGAATTTCATCTCCAATTTTTAAGAACCCATCATGTACGTAAATAAGATTTAATGCACCACGATATTTATCGAACCAGCTGTCAAATATAAGTGCTCTAAATGGAGTGTTTCTATTCACATTTGGTGGTGATATTTTTTCAATGACTTTCGGAAGAACTTCAAGGATTCCCGTTCCCAGTTTAGCTGAAATCTTTTGCACCATTAGCATTTATGAAAAAAAATATTGAAACAAAGCAATACCTTAAGTACTTCTGAAGGATCAATACCAAATAATGAATTCAAGTCCTTGATGACGCGTTCGGGTTTAGCATGCAGTATGTCAATTTTGTTCAATACTGGAACAACTGATAGTTTTCTAGATTTCGCCAAATAAAAGTTAGCAACGGTCTGGGCTTGAATACCATGACAAGCGTCAACTAATAGGATAACACCATCACAGGCTGCAAGCGATCTTGAAACCTACTTAAAAACAATTTAATTATGCAATGAACGATTACTTTTCTTACTTCATTTGAAAAGTCGACATGTCCTGGTGTGTCGATTAGATTTAAGAGATAAATTTCATTTTTATATTTGTGCAAAATTGATACAGTTTGCGCCTTAACCGTTATACCACGTTCCTTTTCGACTTGTAAACTATCTAAAACTTGCCGATTTTGAGAATCTTTTGATATAGCACCCGTAAGTTCCAAAAGACGGTCGGCTAGAGTACTTTTTCCATGATCTACATGTGCAATAATACTAAAATTACGTATTCTCTCTATAGGGATACTAGACAAATCCTCTGGCAGTGAATCCGAATATTTCTCTTTAGCAAAATTAGTTATTCCAGCATTGAGTTCTTTGGTAGAAAATTTCCTGACATAGCCCCGCTTTGCTTGATTTATTAAGTTGAAAATTAAAGCACGAAAGTTTGAAAACATTTTTTAGCAAGTAAATCTGAATTTTCGTTTCACTTTCAAATCAAACTGGGTTGGCAGAAAAGAAATACAAATTAATAATAAGAGATGGTATCAAACCAAGAACCAAAAATACTCAATTACCAAAATGGGAATCAAAAACACTCTATTACCAAGACCGGAATCTCAGACTGACATTTCGGTTTGCCTACAAGCTAAAAAGCACTAAATGTGAGAAAGTGTGCGTGAAATGATGCAAAAAACCAAACACATTCTCACAATTAGTGCTTTGGCCCATCAAAATGCTTCATTATAGTAATCAGCCCCATCTAAATGCTTCATTTTGAATGTTTCATGGCCTCGTTCAAAAACTAAACAATCCTAACCAACAGAATCTGAAGTGCTGACATGGTCTTAAATTGGAAGATTTGTAAAGCTTTTTAATTTCCATCCAAATAAATGTTGTAAATGTATATTAAATAAAATAAAATTGACCAAATACATATTATTTAATGATTTATTAGTTTATTATTATTTATTTTGTTTACTTAAATAATTTGCGAACGCAACATGCGCTGCAACCGGTTAAGTATAGTTATTGCAAATGGACAAAAGTGTAACTCAATACTTTGTAAAACAACAAAACAACAATTTTTTCAGGTGTAGTTTGTTTTTTTAAGGGACTATGTTAGAGTTGGAATTTTGTTTGTAGTTAGATTTTGGAATAAAAATTTGAGGGAACCATGTTTTAAAAATAAGTTGCTTTGTGTAAAGCATCATTAAGGAATAGAAAAAGGCAATATGTTTACACACAATACCAACTAAATGAGTGCAATAAATAGATTTAAGTAACTTTTTTTTATTCCAGTATGGGGAAACCGAACACCCAATAGAAAAAAACCGATATACGCGCCAAAATCCATACTTCTTGACTAAATAATGTTATCTTCTATGTTTACGCATAAAATTACGAATTTTGTAGCGTATGAAAATTTCTAGACATTTTACAATCTGAAAAATTAATTATGCTATGAAATAATTGGCTGCTATTAATGCTAATTTTTTTTTCTAAAAAGTTGATGAAGGTTAGCTGAAGCGGAAATTTCTTTAATGAACATACCTAAAATATTATTGGCTTTCTCAAAAATATTTTTCTACGCTCACCTCTGCTTTATATCTGAAAACTATTGTTTATGTATATTTTCTTCTATATTCTGCATTAATTTATAAAATGTAATCTGCGGTAGTATTTATTATACCTATTACGAAAAACAAAAACATATACGTAAAACTCATTAATTTTTTTTTTATTATTAGCAGCATTTTTACTAAACATACTTTTCAAACAATAATAAGTAAACTTGAACTTTGGTAACTAAACATTTTTAAGGAATGAATGAAAATTATATTTTGCGTTACACTGTGGAAATTCACTAAAAAAACTTCTGTACGTCAACAATAAACATTCATGACGATTACATGTTCTATTGAATTAGTTGTGCATGAATTCAGAACGATTTTAAGACGTTTTCATTTTGTGATATATGTCAAAATTCACATTTTATTTGCTCTGCATTTATTCAACAGGTTCACTATAATCGGTCTGATTACTTTTTTAAAACATTTGTGTTCCTTTGATGCATAGTTTTTTTTTGATAGCAAATACATGTATGCTTCCATCAATGAAGAATGTTATGGATAAGATATTTTTCGATTATAACTCTTTTTTTTAAATATACAAACTATAAATATACTTGGATTAATTAAATTGATACAGATTTTAATTACTTGCAAACAAAATATTTGGGCCGTTCGTTAACGAAAATTTATTAGAATTCAATACAAAAATTGCACTCGCACCCTTAAATTGATGGTTCTTCGAACGCATCTTTGATACAAAAATCCGGGGATTATTATGAAATTTAAAGAATTTCGTAGTGATTTTTGTAAATTAGTGAATTAATTATAATAAACTGATGTTGAACATGCTTTTTTCAAGACAAAAAGGTACATTGGTTCACTATCCACGAAATTCCTGCAAAATTAAAGCTTAAAACTGACTTCTTCATCGAAAAAAAGTAAAAAGAAAACCCTGAAAAAAACTTATTAACCCCTCCATTTTGTTTTTGCTTTGCAAAGTGCCGCTAGCCCACGGCATCGTTTTTTTTTTGTTTGTGCTCACATCTATTCATGGACTAATTGTCAAAATTACAAATACAACAATGTAAACAAACGGGTTTTGGAGAGTGAAACGTACGAAAGATTCCGGTCTTGGTAATAGAGTGTTTTTGATGGGAATCTTGGACTGACATTTCGATTTGCCTACAAGCCAGAAAGAAAGAATTAATAGAGAGAGTCGAATTCGAGGGTGCTCAAGCCAACTTGTAATTGTGTAGGGATTAAAGCATTATTCACATGAGCACGACCAACGAACAACGAATGAACGAATATTCGTCGATTTTGACATTTCTTTCCCATGAGAGTTTTTAATTCGTCGCGAATGAAGTTTGACATTCACCACCGAAACCAAAACAAGAACGATTTTTTTAGGTTAAGTACGCGCGATTTTTTTATTCGTTGCGAGTGTGGATAATGTGGAACGCGAATAAAGTTTGACAGTTCGTATCAACTATAATTTTTTTCGCGACGAATAAATTTGTTTTCTTAAATTTATTATTATATGATATTGAAAAGTAAAAGTATGCATCATAAATCAAATATAAACTATATTGCTATCGTTTTGTTAAGAATTTGTGTGGAAATATGTCTTCAAACGTATATAAACTCACATTTTGTAATTCATTCGTCGTTCGTTGGTCGCGCTCATGTGAATGATGCTTAACTCTACATACAAAAAAATTGCAAGAAGATGTGCATAAATGTGTACATCGCACAGTGGTTTCGGTTGCATGGAGAGAGCGTCAAAATTTAATAAAATCGGAACAACTCAACCGATCTTGATGAAACTTTCAGATATTATCAAAGATTTCATAAGACATCATCATACACAGGGGCGTCTTTAGACTTTTGGGGGCCCTGGACCCAATAGGATTTGGGGGCCAAACAAATTAGGCATAATATTTTTTTTCTTTAATTCTTAAAAAATTATTTTAAAATTAATTTGTGTTTTTTTTTACATATTTTTACTTTTTAAAAAGAACTAAAAAAAACATAAAAAAGATATTTTTTGTATAGGTACTTTTATTATTTTTTTTTATTCACCTTCAATAGTTGAAATTTCCCAATTTCATACACTGTAATTAGACTGTACAATTTTGATATTGTAATAAGATCTTCATTTACATCTTTATTGAATTATTTTAAATACTGTTCGAGGTGCAAGCATTCTACCTCAAGTTCTTCTGCATTAACATCTCTATGGTTTTTTGAAAACTGTTCGCAAGAATTTTGCAACTCCACTGAAGTCAAATATTGCAATCGACAAAAAAATCCAAACACATTAATTTCTTGACAGCAATTGGATCGTATTTTTTAATTGCAAAGTAATAGTGTCAATAATTAGAAAAAATGATATTTTAGACTTTTCCTTCCCAATTAGCTGGACGGATGGTGTAGGACCATCAAAATATGTGGCACGCGAACTTCGTACTATTTTTCGTTGCAATAAGTCTTTATAATTAGCGTCCGGATTCTGAATTTTGGCACACGCTTCAAATTTATCAAAATTCTCCATTAGATCATTTATGAAAGAACATAGTGAACAAAGCAAATTGGCAGCAACGTCAATCGTTATTGTTTCTTTTTGAAGGGTCTTGCTGGCTTTATGAATTCTTTCTAATATTGTGCTCCAAATTTCTGTTAAAATGAGGAACTCCCAGTTTTGACATTTTTTTAGACAGGCTTAGCGCTTCGCTTTTTGTGTCTGGAGCTTGCTCTGGATCTTTAGAGATAGATGTCAAGGCTTCAGTAATTTGCTTATAACCATGATGGAGCGTGTTAACTGCATCAGCTCGTGCAGACCATCTTGTTTCAGAAAGGCTTTTAAGAACTCTATGTGGACCTAAACATACATTCCATTTATTCCAACGATGGGTAGAAGCAGAAAAAAAGTTGTATATTTTTTGAACCACTTGAAAGAAACTTGTTGCCTCCTGCACACAATCAGCCGCATGAAGGCCTACTAATTTAAGAGAATGTGCTGCACAAGGTACAAAGGTAGCAAATTCGCACTTCTCCTTTAATCTTGGTTGCAAACCAGAATATTCTCCCAACATATTAGACGCATTTTCATAGCTTTGTTGTCTATAATCCTCTACTGAAATATCATGATTTTCCAGAAATGTCAAGGTTGTGTCAACCAAATATTCAGATTTATGCTCTAGAATAGGTATAAATTTTAAAAACCTTTCGATAGGAACACAATTTTTAACATACCGAATTACAAAAGTCAACTGGTCGATATGCGAAAGGTCGGGTGTACTGTCAACACTTAGGGACAAATATTTTGCCGATTTAATTTCACCTAAAATTTGTATTAGGACTTGTTTTCCCATTATATCAATGAATTCGTTGCAAATATTTGCTGATAAATAGGAAGTGTATTCCTTTCTTGAGTTCTCACATTTTTTTAAATGATCTGCGATGAATAAATCATCATGGGACAAGTTTGTGTTTGTTTATGGAGTGAGTTCAAAAGTCAACATGTGTGCAGAATTGTAGAGTAGAACGAAAGCAGAGTTGTTAAAATAATGTTGACAGCGTGTGCAGGTGTATGATTAAAGATGAAAGAAGAGGAGGAGAATTACAACGGAACGGAGAGTAAAATGAATCTTGTTTTTTTGTTACTGTCTACTAGCCTTATTTCGTTTTCTATATAATTCTTGTATAGATTCATTCATTTTGAGTTGGTGGATTTGGGGACCAAATAATTGTGGGGCCCTGAGCCCTGGCCCACCGGGCCCATGCCTAAAGACGGCACTGATCATACAAAATTTCCAACTTCTGCCACGCCCACTTAAAAAAATTTATATAATCCCTAAAATTGATACAGAGTTGTTATAAGATATTTTTGTTTAAGATAAGGCTTTTTTGTATCAATATAAAAGTTTTTTCACGCCTACTGTTTGGAGGGATTTTCCCATTTGTGTACTCTATACCTTTAAAAATAATAGGCCCAAAAACAGTTTCGCTATTGAAATAAAAACATAATATTTTTCTAGAAAAATAAAATAAATATTTAATTTCATAAATATGGTTACAAAAATTAAATTAAAAAATTGTATATACAAACGAGTATGTTTTCACAACTGTGTGGATAAACTTAAAAAAAAAATAAAATAACAATATAAAAATCCAATTAAAATAAGATAAGATACTTTTGGTAACAAAAAAAGATTAACAGGAAAATTAGATAAAATAATGTTCTAAGTAACAGAAAGTAGAGCTAGGACACCCTTTGACAGAGTTGTGTTATTTTTTTGGGGCAGTTTCCTGAAGCCTGTTATGTATGGATCAGAACTTAAAAGCAATCGATTTATCAAATCTTCGTTAGTAGCTATTCGCGAGGTTTTCCGTGTGTGGTTTAATCTAAATGACTTTATATCTTTGTTTTTAGCCTCAGCTGCCTCTTCAGACAATTCGCCTATAGGTAAAAGAGCATTCTCTATAACGTCTGAACCATGAATAAGTATCTTATAAACAGATGCTGGAAGGTTATACCATGGGTAAGTAGAAACCAATTGTCTTCTTGTTACTAAAGTAAAGTCCCTAAACTTAGCTGCATCAATACCATACCCAGAAGACATGGTCCAGACCTGTTATTTCTGCAGAAATATCACTATTTTCAAAAAACTTTCTGGCAGTATTCCCATCATTAGATGTGCCACTACCACCAGCTTTTGGTTGTTCTATAATTAATCCTAGTTTGAATCTGAATTCAGATTGATTTTTTTTTTATTTCTGGAAAGTATTTCCTTCTCTTCCTTAGACCTTATTTGCCATTTCTGTACCTCAAGTCTGTAAGAAACATGGATAAAATACTCAAAAAAGCGAATCCACGCATGTAGAGTAGACAAACCGAACTCAAATCTGTCAGTATGCACTGGCTTCTCTAAACATTTATCGATGTCGTTCATTTCAGACGGTTTTGCATCAAAAATGTAACATCTGGAAGAACTTGTATCACTAAGAGCTGAACAAACTTTTCCATCAACCATTGTTAATTGTAAAGAACGACAAATAGACCTATTTTCTCCGTTGATATTGATCATTGTTGAGCTTAAGGAGGCTATTTTGTCCTTGAAATACCTCTCTTCCTCAACGGAGACGGACGTGGTCTCTTTCTTAAATTGTATTCGAATTGGCCTGCAATACCTTGTTGAGGAAGGGCGCGGATTTTTCCAAATAACTTGGTTATTTGTAGAATTGACTAATCGCAAAGGTACATATGACGTTACAAACAAACTATCATCTTTACTCTTATCGTCAGAAAATGATTGTTTGTACTCGCTATGACCACTACTGCCGTCGAACCCCCACTTTCCAATTAAAACTAAACTATCAAGGGATGTTCTAGGAGTTTGAGAAAAAAGTTCTTTTTGAGACTCAAGTAGTCGATTAGCGGTGTGATCCAAAAGACTCTGAAGTTCAATTTCAGCTATTTTTTCTGTGATACTAATATTTTTTGGATAACACTCTTTCTAAGCCAGCAGAAGATTATTGTACGATGGGAAAACAGGTGCACTTAACTTGATGTTAACGAAGTCTCTTAAAGATAAATATTGATGTTTCGTCAGCTTGATCTCCGTAACAAGTGATAAAATCTCCTTGGTGTCAACAGGAGAAAAGTCCTTTTTGGAGACAGAAATTTTACGTATACAGTCACCAATTGACTCATCAAATTTAGACACCTCACATATTCGCCTTTGTTTTGTTCTGATTCCACACTCAGAAATAATCTTACGCGGCCGTCCTCGTTTTTCAGAATCCATCGATGCCGTTGCAGGTATAGTTTCTTCTGAGGGACATGGTAGTTTTTCTACACTATTTAACCATTCCGAATATTTTTGGCACAAGAATTTTTTATTGTATCTGCACTCCTTTAACATAGAATTTAAACGTTCACATATATAATATATGTATACGCGATTCAAAGCAGTTAAAATTCAAATTTTCTTTTTGTGCAGCACTTATATTTCCCATAATGGCATTAAAGGTATGACATTTTTTTTGGACAAATACATTGAACCTACGAGTAACAGAATTATGAAATGTTCATAAATAAACAAAATTCGTAAATGGTGTGAAATCAAAAGAAAAACTTAAATTTTACTGTTAGTGAGTGATTGTGGGTGGTTAGACTATATTTTTCAAAAAGCTGTGAGTTTTCTCAACACTTGGGTCAAAATTTTATTTTTAAGCTACATTCAAGACTAGGTTAAAACCTTACCTAAACTTTAAAGTAAAATAAAAAAGGCAACTTTAACCACAGCGGAGTTTTACCATCATAACTTTTAAAATAAAAATATTACTTAAGAATTTTTAAAATATTCTACATACCTTGTTTTTGTAACTTCATTAAAAAAAAATTCCAAAAAATTCCTTTGATAAAAAAAATTCACTTTAAAAATAGTTCACTTTAGTCACAAATATGGACATATGTACATATATTGAGACTGTGCAATTAGCTCACTTTGAATGAGAAAACAAAAGTGATAATACGTGACATTTATGACGAAATGTTTGTAACAGTAAAAATAGATCAATTATCTATTATAAAAAGTCAAGAAACAAACAAAACAAACATTGTTATTTTTTGTATTTTTGTCGTATGGGTGAAACCACTGTGCATCGATGAGAATCCTATACAGCCTAAAAAATGTAAACAAAATGTTTCGAGGGACGCAGGCGCCTCTCTCAATTAGTTCTTTCCAGAGAGAAAACACTAATCGAGAGAGCCAAATTTCCTCGTCTCCGTGCTTTCGAAACCTCTTACACTCATTTTTTATAGCGTGTTGAATTCGTATCGGTGTATACACGTTTTCACCTCGGAGAAGAGTACACAAAAAAACATCAGTTCCAGGAAATGCGACATTTCTCATTTTTGTTTATTGATAGCCAAGAAGGCTATGTTTTTTAAAGTCTCATTATAATATTTGTAATTCTCATGAATTTCTTTTTTTTTAATTTTGCTAACATCTTGTCGTTTTTATATCTACAAAAATACTCCTATAATTCAAATTAATTCTAGCAAAACATTTTTTTTTCTCAATAAATAACGGAAGAAGTTATACCGGTAGTTCGTGGTGAATTTGTTTTCTCTTCTTTTTCTCTAAGTTACAGATAGATGGCATTAACAACCAAAACAAGAAAAGATGTGTGCAGAAAGAGTGTAACAAGGTTAAGGTTTTTTAGACTAGACTTTATTTGTATTATTTAAAATATACTGCATTGAATTATTTTACATTGAATTATAAAAGGCGGAAATAATAAAGTTCTATAGTTTACCAGGAATATTTATATAAAATATCCATATTTTCTGCAATTGCGGTATCAATCGATATTTTCTGGAACTTAGTGTTAACGTAAAATTTATCTGTCATAAATTAATTTTTCAGCTTTTTTATATCTACACCAAAAAAAAATCAATTATGAAATTTGGCTGCGATAATAATTACTTGAACACAGCATTTTCTATGTTTATAGTTATTCAGGTTTAGCCCTTAACTTTAAAACTTTTAACTAAAAAGTTTAGCAAACATCTATGAATAAGCCAGAATGCACTTTCCGAAAAAACTGTAGTTAGAACTTTCCTTCACAGATTTTTCCTTGTCGGTATATAACTGAAATATAAGATATAAATATAGTTAGATCTGGAAAACTTATAAAAATGATGCATAAGACTTAAATTTTGGTTGAAAAACAAATTTGTATATTCTTTTCACAAAACCACTGACCTAGCGAGAATACAAATATTTTTACTTTTGTACAAAAGTACTTTTCGGCTTATGTATATACAAACGAGTTTAAAATATACTGCATTGAATTATTTTACATTGAATTATAAAAGGCGGAAATAATAAAGTTCTATAGTTTACCAGGAATATTTATATAAAATATCCATATTTTCTGCAATTGCGGTATCAATCGATATTTTCTGGAACTTAGTGTTAACGTAAAATTTATCTGTCATAAATTAATTTTTCAGCTTTTTTATACACCAAAAAAAAAATCAATTATGAAATTTGGCTGCGATAATAATTACTTGAACACAGCATTTTCTATGTTTATAGTTATTCAGGTTTAGCCCTTAACTTTAAAACTTTTAACTAAAAAGTTTAGCAAACATCTATGAATAAGCCAGAATGCACTTTCCAAAAAAACTGTAGTTAGAACTTTCCCTCACAGATTTTTCCTTGTCGGTATATAACTGAAATATAAGATATAAATATAGTTAGATCTGGAAAACTTATAAAAATGATGCATAAGACTTAAATTTTGGTTGAAAAACAAATTTGTATATTCTTTTCACAAAACCACTGACCTAGCGAGATTACAAATATTTTTACTTTTGTACAAAAGTACTTTTCGGCTTATGTATATACAAACGAGTATGTTTTCACAACTGTGTGGATAAACTTAAAAAAAAAATAAAATAACAATATAAAAATCCAATTAAAATAAGATAAGATACTTTTGGTAACAAAAAAAGATTAACAGGAAAATTAGATTAAATAATGTTCTAAGTAACAGAAAGTAGAGCTAGGACACCCTTTGACAGAGTTGTGTTATTTTTTTGGGGCAGTTTCCTGAAGCCTGTTATGTATGGATCAGAACTTAAAAGCAATCGATTTATCAAACTTCGTTAGTAGCTATTCGCGAGGTTTTCCGTGTGTGGTTTAATCTAAATGACTTTATATCTTTGTTTTTAGCCTCAGCCGCCTCTTCAGACAATTCGCCTATAGGTAATAGAGCATTCTCTATAACGACTGAACTATGAATAAGTATCTTATGAACAGATGCTGGAAGGTTATACCATGGATAAGTAGAAACCAATTGTCTTCTTGTTACTAAAGTAAAGTCCCTAAACTTAGCTGCATCAATACCATACCCAGAAGACATGGTCCAGACCTGTTATTTCTGCAGAAATATCACTATTTTCAAAAAACTTTCTGGCAGTATTCCCATCATTAGATGTGCCACTACCACCAGCTTTTGGTTGATCTATAATTAATCCTAGTTTGAATCTGAATTCAGATTGATTTTTTTTTTTTATTTCTGGAAAGTATTTCCTTCTCTTCCTTAGACCTTATTTGCCATTTCTGTACCTCAAGTCTGTAAGAAACATGGATAAAATGCTCAAAAAAGCGAATCCACGCATGTAGAGTAGACAAACCGAACTCAAATCTGTCAGTATGCACTGGCTTCTCTAAACATTTATCGATGTCGTTCATTTCAGACGGTTTTGCATCAAAAATGTAACATCTGGAAGAACTTGTATCACTAAGAGCTGAATAAACTTTTCCATCAACCATTGTTAATTGTAAAGAACGACAAATAGACCTATTTTCTCCGTTGATATTGATCATTGTTGAGCTTAAGGAGGCTATTTTGTCCTTGAAATACCTCTCTTCCTCAACGGAGACGGACGTAGTCTCTTTCTTAAATTTTATTCGAATTGGCCTGCAATACCTTGTTGAGGAAGGGCGCGGATTTTTCCAAATAACTTGGTTATTTGTAGAATTGACTAATCGCAAAGGTACATATGACGTTACAAACAAACTATCATCTTTACTCTTATCGTCAGAAAATGATTGTTTGTACCAGTGCTTTAAAGACAGATGCAGGCACATGGACTACCACAGATGAAGAATCTCTTAATCTGCTATTAGACACCCACTTTCCAGGTAGCTCTAACATACTTAACGACTTAACATCAGAGTCTCAAGCTTCTACAAGCGATTTAATTGATCTAATAACGCGGGAAAAACTGCAATGGGCCATAGATAGCTTTGATCCATATAAATCTCCAGGACCAGACGGAATCATCCCGGCCGAACTACAAAAATGCTCAGACTTGATCATTCCACCATTGGAAATCATTCTGACAAGCTGTTTAAGGCTGAGATATATTCCCAAAGCCTGGAGAATGGCAAAAGTAGTCTTTATTCCTAAAGCAGGGAAACCCTCCCACGTTAACCCTAAAGATCTACGACCAATCAGCCTATCATCCTTCCTTCTTAAAACCTTGGAAAGATTGATTGAAATTTACATCAGACATAACCTAAGACCATGTCTCATTTCCACAGCTCAACATGCTTACTCTAAGGGAAAATCAGTAGAAACAGGACTTCATTCGCTGGTTCGCAGTATTGAATACTCCCTCGAATACAAAGAATATAACCTAGTAGCTTTCCTAGATATTGAAGGAGCTTTCAACAACGTCAGTTACCAGGCGATCACGACAGCAATGTAAAAGCTGCAATTAAAGAAACCACTCATAGATTTTATTAGTCTCATGCTCAAAAGCAGGACAATAACTTCAAGCATGAGAAGCTTTACTACCACCAGATCGGTGCATCAAGGTACCCCCCAAGGAGGGGTCCTTTCGCCTCTCTTATGGAACATGGTAGTAAACGACCTTCTAACATCATTAGAAGCAGAGGGTTTCAGGGTGATTGCTTATGCTGACGACGTTGCAATATCTGTATCTGGAAAACACTCCCAAGTTCTCGCGGAACTCCTACAAAATGCCTTGAATAGGCTAACAAAATGGGCTAAGCAATGTGGCCTGGACGTCAATCCACATAAAACAGAACTAGTACTCTTTTCAAGAAGGTACAAAATTCCTCAGCTCAGCCCACCCAAGATTAAAGGAATACCATTAAGGTTTTCCGACCAAGCTAAATATTTAGGCCTCATTTTAGACAAAAAACTAAATTGGAAGGCAAATATTGATGAAAGGGTAAAAAAGGCTACTGTAGCGCTTTTTACTTGTAAAAAGGCCATAGGATCAAAATGGGGCTTCTCCCCAAAAATAACCCACTGGCTATACACTTCGGTAATTAGACCGATACTCATTTATGGAGTTGTCGTATGGTGGACCGCACTGGACAAGATGGTAAATCTAAATAAGTTCATCAAAGTCCAGCGGTCAGCAGGTATGTGCATCACAGGAGCACTTCGCTCAACACCAACCGCAGCCCTGGAAGTGCTTTTAAGCCTAACACCTCTTGACATCTTCTCCAAAACGGTGGCAGCTAACTCATGTGTGAGGCTTAGAGCCACCTCTCAATGGAACAGTAACAATACTGGACATACTACTATCCTAGATAATTTTAGATCTATCCCAGATCGCCTAGACTATACCACCCCTAAAATGGTATTCGGTAAAAGCTTCCATGTGTCCATCCCTTCAAGATCCTCCTGGGAAGAAGAGAGACCCCTGGAAGACAATGCGATACACTTCTATACAGACGGTTCAAAGACCGATTACGGAGTTGGAAGTGGCATCTATTCGGAACAACTGAATCTAAGTCTATCATATAGACTTCCCAATCAATGTAGTGTTTTCCAGGCAGAAGTAATGGCGATTAAAGAGGCACTATCCTGGCTCAAAGAAAACGTTATATCTTGCAAAGATATACGAATTTTCTCGGACAGCCAAGCCGCTCTTAAATCTCTCGCGTCTGTCTCTACAAACTCTCAATTAGTCCACGACTGTCGATCATCTCTGAATGAGATGACAGAACAGTTTAATATTCACCTCATTTGGGTGCCGGGCCACAGAGACATTCCGGGAAATTGCAAAGCCGATGAGCTCGCCAAAAACGGAACACTTCTGCCAAAAGTTAGACAAAAACATAACATAGGAACACCACTTGCTACATGCAAATATCTTCTCAAACAATATGCTCTAGAAGCAACAAATGCTAGATGGTCACAGAGCACCACCTGCCTAACAACCAAGCAAATATGGCCAAGCATAGACTTAAATCGGTCAAAAGGCTTGATATCCTTGAGCAGACAAAATATAAGCTCTACAATTGGAGTAATAACAGGACACTGCCTCATAGGAAGACATGCTCTGAGGCTAGGAGTCTACACAAATGACTTCTGTAGAAGCTGCATGGACGAGGAGGAAGAGGAAACAGTCCAACACCTGCTATGTACATGTCCAGCACTCTCCACTAGAAGGAATAACTTTCTCGGTAATCCCTTCTTCGACAATACCAGTGAACTGGCAATGACTGACACAAAGTGTCTCTCTAACTTTATTAAAAGCACAAAATGGTTTGTTTAATTTTCATTACTCTCCCATGAGTAACCTTATTAGTGGTATCACAATGGACCCTTGAGGTCTAAGTGAGTCAATGACATCTACTCCAACCTAACCTAACCTATATATAATCACAGTTTATAATCTTTTATATTTTGAAAAAATAAAGTCATTATAACTAACTAAAAAAAAAAAAAAAAACTATATTCTCTTTATTTTCATTTTTATTTTTTCTTCTTAAAATCGACAGTGTCGAATTGCATACTGTTTTTATTACAGTCAGCATTAATAGTAAGCAAAATGCAAAGTTGTATATTATTTTTATTTCAATGGGTTCTGAGCCATGCAGGGTCTCTGCTTGCGACTCATTATTTAATTGACCTGTTTTTTGCAGTGTCATATTAATGTTTGAATTGCTTTCATTAATTTGATTTATGTAATCTGTATCTATATTTGTATCTATCATATTTCCCACAATTGTTTTACAACTGTTGACATCTTTGGATTTCCTTTCTTTTTTGACTTTAAGGTTTTTCTGCTTTTTTGGATTTAAATCATGCAGATTTACCTTTTCGTTAGTCATTTTGTTCGGTGCCTTTTCTTCTCTTGTTTTCACTTTGCGAGGTGAAGTTTCGGATGAGAAAGATTTGGCTTTTAGAGAATCCGTTTGTAATGCCCCTGGAGTATCGAAATCAGTGTCTTGTCCAGTTTTTTTATACTGCAAGCAACACTTCTCTTCGTGTAAACTCTTTGTACAGTTGTCATGTGGTAAGCCGATTTCTTGACCTGCCTTGCGCTCACGGTGTGACTGAGTTTGCTGATACTTGTTGGTTTTCACATGCGAGTGATTACCTGTGTAACAGCATCCATTATGTGGATTATTTAACTCAGTCTTGTTAGAATCAAACAGTGGTATGCTATATTCCTTTGTACCTTGCGTTGGCAGTTTTGAAAATGTTAATAACTTGTTAGGTCCGTCTACGTTACAGTATTCTCCTAAGAAGTTATACCCTAAGATTCCATCGCCCGGGATGGCTAGGTCATTTTCTACTACTTGAAATATGCAATTGGGTAATGAGGGTATTTGCATAGTACCAGTGATTTCTCCTAATGTATATCCGATTCCACAAGGTGTGTTAATGGTCAATTTTGTATGCGAGTTTAATGAGTTGATATCATCAATCACTCTCTTCTTTAAAAGGCTTACCTCCGAACCTGTATCTATTAACAGTTGTATCGATTTTTTCTTCCCTAGTTCAATTCCTATTTTTATTGAAGGTAGAGAAATGTGGGGTGGTATATGACTATTATTGGTACTAATGGGTTGCCCGTGTTTTCTCTTTGTGTTATTTAGAGTCGAATCGGGGAACTTTCGATCGACTATTGAGAGTTTCCCGATCGGTTTGTTTGCCAATTATTTTTAAACTGACACTGATCTATTGTGTGGCTGTATCTTCCACACCAGTCACATCGAGTTGTTATGTGACTTACTCTGTTTTGAGTATTACTATTGCTATTGTTACTGTTATTAATATTTTCTCTACGAATGTTATTATTGTTATATTTCTGATCATTTGATCTGAAAGGGTTATTTTTGCGATGTTCCGCATTCAAGTGTTGGTACTGAGAATTTTGGTTGTTATTTATTTCGCGGGGTTTATTACTACCACCGCCCCTGTTAGGGTTATCATTTTTCCTTCTGCAGGTCGCAGCCTCATGCCCATAATGTTTGCAAATTTGGCAAATAGGGGTATTCTGTCGTTTCAAGCACTCACTGTATGTGTGGCCTTTCACGTTACAGAAATTGCAGATGATGTTTGATTTTTCATTTATGTTGGGTGGTGTTTGTTGCACAATTCGCCTAAGGGTACTTTCGTTCCCCGTGAAGGCTGAATTGCACGACATCATCGGTATTGTCTCAACTCTCTGTACATGTTTTTCCATACTGAGAGCGGTTCGTATCAAATCCTCGAAACTTTTGTTTTCCAGGGTGAAAAGGTATTGCCCTAGCTGTTTATTGGATACTCCGGAGGCTAGGGCTGATTTCGCAAAATCAGATAACTGTGTTTTTACGATATCTGCCCTTTCTCCGTACTTTATTTCGGCAGCTTCTCTGCATTGGGTTAAAGAGTGTCGTAACCTACCAACAAACACATTTAAGGTTTCGAATTGACTCTGTCGACTAGTTATTAGACAGTTAACCAGATCGTTGTAGTCTTCAATCGGTAGATATGCTCGATTGAGCGTCTCTTCGAACTTCTTGAAGTCTTTTGGTTTTGCCGTTTGTACCAAATCTATAGCGTCTTCCCTGAGTTTCGTTTGAAGAATTTGTAGAAAGAGTTTTTCATCTTCCTCTGGTATATGTTCTATTATAGGACGTATACATGTAAGGAAGGTTTGCAATTTCTGGGCTACCCTTGCGTCGGTACCTCCAGCGAATTCGGGAATCCCTTGGGAGATTTTCAGAAGTTTTTCGAAACCCAGAGACATTTTGGTTTGTAATTTGGGTTCGATTTTTTCAGTGATTTTAACTTCTGATATTTCTTCCCGTTTTTCAATGTGATCAGTTTCCGTTTTTTGAATTTCTAGTTTGTCTTGTAATTTTTTTAATTTTAGAGACGTAAATTGCTTCTTGAGTTTTAAAATTGTTCGCTTTTGCGAGAAACTGCTTTTCTTTTGTTTTCAAGAGATTTATGTCTTCTTGAAATGTTCTGGTTTTGTTTTCCAATATAGTTATTTGGTTGTTTAGGTCAGTGATTGTTTCTTCGGCTTGTTTGTTTATTTGTTCAGCCTCTCTTTGGTTAGTCACCAATTGATCAAGAGCCTTTGTTTGTTTATCGAATTGCTCCGAGAGTTTATACTCGCGCTCGGTTTGTTGCCTTTGGACAGTTTCGATGAAGGTAGAAAGGATCGTGTCAGTGGTTTCCAATTTGCTTAATTGTCCCCACTGTGTGTTGGTGAATTTAAGAGCAAATACTTCTCTACCCACTAGAGCTTTGAGTTCGCCTAGTAGGGTGTTATTGAAGTATTTTATCTCGACACCTTGTTCCTTCCTTTCTTTATGTAGTTGTTGGACCTCCTCTAACAGTTCTTCAAGCTGAAGATTGAGATCCATAAACAACAACGACCCAAACAAAAAAACAATAGAAGAGATATTCCGAAGAACATTTGCAATTCGAAAATTGAAAAACGATCACGATAACCAGTCAAAAGAAAAGAGTTATACATTTTTTTTTTGTATTTCATTTTAATTTTAATTTTATACTTTATATATAGATACAATTATTTTTTCTTTTTTCTTTTTGTATCCTCCTTCGTCAACGCCTTCGCTTGTTCAAGGAAAGCTTTCTTTGCTTCCCCTGTGCAAAGGGAGGCCAGGAAGTATAGTTTGCCAAGCTCTTGGCGCCTTTTAACTATTCGCCCAACCCGGCATCTTTTTTACCTTGAGCATTTGATGTTCCCCCGGGTAATAGAGGGGGCTTTGTTTCCAGTTGGGGAACCTTTTCCGACTGTCCCTTTCGTCGGCGGTATTCCTCCAAGCTGATTGGCTTGGGGCCGACTGTAGGGTTTGCACGGATTTTTTCTTGCAGTTCGGTTTGGCTCATCTAAAAGAGCAGAAGGATTTTGTTTTTTTTAAAGAATTCGATAATCGAGAAAAAAAAAGTAAAAATACAAAATTTGAGTTTCCAACCACTATTGATTTTGTGGTTATGGAAATGGGTAGGTTGGGATGACGCTCCTGGAGTATTCTTCAGGGACTTTAAGTCGAACTTTTAGACTCCAAATTGACACGCCATCCTACCGGCTGCGCCAATGTTGAATAATGAGACTTTAGGGATTGGGAAGGGGATGTAGGGGTTTCCTTGGCTTTAAAGGGCTCGCCAAGGTAAGCCAGAGCTCTAGGCGCTCGGCGCCGATTTATAAATTTCCAATTAAAAACGATTACCTTTCTTTCTTTATTATCCTTTTTGTGTTATATTTTTTTATTGGTATCTTTTCTTATTTTTAGTTTACAGTTCGTTTTCAATTGTCTTCTGTTCTCTTTACTATAGCTCTACTGCCCTACTGGCATAAACTTTTGAACTATTTATATTAATTTTATGCTTACTTACTAAATTTCTTAACCTACTTCCTTAATATTAAATTTTTAACATTATTACATTATTATCACATTGATGTCATTTCTTAACCTACTTTACATTAATTCTTAATATTATTACATTACTCACCTTTTTTTCATATTGGTGTCATCATTACCATGCATTTCCGCACTTCACACCTGTGCTTTGGTTCAACGTTCGTCTTGTTGACAAACTTTCTGATGACGCTTCGAATTACTTCATCGAGAATCCAAAGCATTGCTTTTGACCGTTTATTAAGGTCACAATTGCTTTGAACTTCAATGATTACGTCGATCAGCAAGTTTGTTTTACTTTTTGCAACACAATAAACGAATACTTTTCGTTTTTTGTTTATGTTTTGTTGCGGTTGTTTGTTTTGGTTGTTGATTAAAGTTTGGAGGGTTATGTATGGATGCTTAAGTAGCATCATATAACACACGTAAGAAGATTCGGCTGTTCGATGTAAGCCGGTACAGCGTCGTAAACACTGCCGCTCGAACACCCGAAACTTCTCCATCTGGGAAGGGGCAACGCTGAACCACACAGGACAACCATAAACGATCATCGGCCGTATGAGGGCCATGTAGCAAATTGCATTCACTCTGGGGTCAAGCCGACTGCTAAAAAACAGCCGTTTCGTCATAGCGAAGGCTCCTCTGGTCCTGGTCAGAGCAGCATTTATATGTCTATCGAAATATAAATACTGATCTAACCAGATACCGAGGTACTTCACTACACTTTTGCTCGCTATTCGCTGCCCGTGAAGATCAACGATGACCATCTTGCGCCAATTCTTGCACGTATCCCTCGTAGCCCCAGCCAACGGAGTCCGAAACAGAATTGTCTCCGACTTCTGGACATTTATTTTCAGTTTCCAGTCGTCGCAATATCGCTGAATCTTGTCCAAATCACGCTGCAAGAGAATTCTAATAACCTCAACCTTTCGGGCCGTTCTGTACGCAATTAGATTGTCGGCGTACGCAATTGCCTTTGTAAGACTACTTATCAGATCGCTGGTGTAAATGCTGAAGAGAATCGGCGAATTCACCGCTCCCTGTTGAAGACCATTTTTAATTAAGAATGTTGTGGTAGAAGTTACATTGCCACTTTTGACAACAAACTTTCTACCGTTAAGCATATCATAAAGTATATACAACAATGGTTTGCTTATGCCAAACCTGTTCAGTTTTAGGTAAAGACCCTCTAAACATACGGTGTCAAAGGCCTTTTCCAAATCAACAAGAACAGCACCTGTGCATTGTTGTTTTTATTTATTCCATTGGATATCAGAAACGAGTTTAGACGCAACATGAATTGTGTCATGACCCGCCTTGAACCCGAACTGTTTATACGGAATTATTTTGTTGTCCGCAGCCCACTTAGTCAGAGCTCTATTGATGATCTTTTCGAAAACTTAGCTGATGCTCGGAAGAAGACTTATCGACCGAAGATTTGACGGGTTGGAGTTGTCCTTTCAATTTTTCGGGAGAGGATGAACCACAGCGGTCTTCCAATCCACTGGATAATATGCATTATTCAGTGCATTATTAAAGAGTGTGGTATAAATGTCAATTGCCTCCATCGGTGAATGTCTTAGTACAACGTTGGATATACCATCGACACCTGCTGACTTTTTGTTTTTTATTGAGTAGAAGATGAGCTGAAGCTCAACCTTCGTTACTAACAAGGGACTTGGTCCCGTTTGCTTGGTGATTATGGCATTTACCAGGGAATCGTCATTGAACCGCATGAAACCGCGGTTCTCAGATCGCCATTGTGTTATATCATTTCGAAGGTAAAAGTGATTAAGTAGGGCTCTGTTTTCCCGGTCGTGGTTGGGGCGAATGCTATCATTCACCTTGTACACTTGCTGGAAAGCAGCTCCCACCACCTCCACTTTTTCCTTCGGATCTTCAATTATAAAAAAGTCATCGTCAAAGATGGCTTCTTCTGGATCTATTTGCGCTGTCCTGAGTACGTCTCTGTTCTCTTCAGTTTTTTGGAGTTTCAGACACGGAAGGTCATCGACGTTCTTTTTCCTGAATATCTTGTTGATTTTAGGGAACATACTAGGGTCACTGGAATTAACTGGCCGGATCTTACGGTCCCAGTACTTGTTAATTGATAACCTGTAGTTCTCCTTAATCAACAGATTGACATTTTTTATTTATTTATTTATTTATTCATCATCAATTAGAGATTATAATAACGCTTACAGACTATCGAAATACAAAATTTGTCTTAATATAAATTTTAGTTAATTAACCAGAAAGAATAGGTTGAGCATATTTTTAAATGTATCCCTACTCAAATGAAAATTAAAATCAATAAAATCAGATATTTGGTTAATTTCTCTGACACAGCGAGATAGTGGCTCGTTAACAGCATAATTTACTCTATGAAGTACCTCATGGAATAAACAACGATTTCTAAGCACTCGAGTTGGAGCATGCAAATTTATAAGAGACAATAAAAACGGACAGTCAAAATGATAGGATAAAATATCTTTAATAAACATTATAGAATATATTTTGCGGCGGTTTTCTAAGGTCTAATGCCAAGACGTCGAGTATTATAAGGTGGAATCACATCAGCGCACAAAATGGTTTGTTTAATTTTCATTACTCTCCCATGAGTAACCTTATTAGTGGTATCACAATGGACCCTTGAGGTCTAAGTGAGTCAATGACATCTACTCCAACCTAACCTAACCTATATATAATCACAGTTTATAATCTTTTATATTTTGAAAAAATAAAGTCATTATAACTAACTAAAAAAAAAAAAAAACTATATTCTCTTTATTTTCATTTTTATTTTTTCTTCTTAAAATCGACAGTGTCGAATTGCATACTGTTTTTATTACAGTCAGCATTAATAGTAAGCAAAATGCAAAGTTGTATATTATTTTTATTTCAATGGGTTCTGAGCCATGCAGGGTCTCTGCTTGCGACTCATTATTTAATTGACCTGTTTTTTGCAGTGTCATATTAATGTTTGAATTGCTTTCATTAATTTGATTTATGTAATCTGTATCTATATTTGTATCTATCATATTTCCCACAATTGTTTTACAACTGTTGACATCTTTGGATTTCCTTTCTTTTTTGACTTTAAGGTTTTTCTGCTTTTTTGGATTTAAATCATGCAGATTTACCTTTTCGTTAGTCATTTTGTTCGGTGCCTTTTCTTCTCTTGTTTTCACTTTGCGAGGTGAAGTTTCGGATGAGAAAGATTTGGCTTTTAGAGAATCCGTTTGTAATGCCCCTGGAGTATCGAAATCAGTGTCTTGTCCAGTTTTTTTATACTGCAAGCAACACTTCTCTTCGTGTAAACTCTTTGTACAGTTGTCATGCGGTAAGCCGATTTCTTGACCTGCCTTGCGCTCACGGTGTGACTGAGTTTGCTGATACTTGTTGGTTTTCACATGCGAGTGATTACCTGTGTAACAGCATCCATTATGTGGATTATTTAACTCAGTCTTGTTAGAATCAAACAGTGGTATGCTATATTCCTTTGTACCTTGCGTTGGCAGTTTTGAAAATGTTAATAACTTGTTAGGTCCGTCTACGTTACAGTATTCTCCTAAGAAGTTATACCCTAAGATTCCATCGCCCGGGATGGCTAGGTCATTTTCTACTACTTGAAATATGCAATTGGGTAATGAGGGTATTTGCATAGTACCAGTGATTTCTCCTAATGTATATCCGATTCCACAAGGTGTGTTAATGGTCAATTTTGTATGCGAGTTTAATGAGTTGATATCATCAATCACTCTCTTCTTTAAAAGGCTTACCTCCGAACCTGTATCTATTAACAGTTGTATCGATTTTTTCTTCCCTAGTTCAATTCCTATTTTTATTGAAGGTAGAGAAATGTGGGGTGGTATATGACTATTATTGGTACTAATGGGTTGCCCGTGTTTTCTCTTTGTGTTATTTAGAGTCGAATCGGGGAACTTTCGATCGACTATTGAGAGTTTCCCGATCGGTTTGTTTGCCAATTATTTTTAAACTGACACTGATCTATTGTGTGGCTGTATCTTCCACACCAGTCACATCGAGTTGTTATGTGACTTACTCTGTTTTGAGTATTACTATTGCTATTGTTACTGTTATTAATATTTTCTCTACGAATGTTATTATTGTTATATTTCTGATCATTTGATCTGAAAGGGTTATTTTTGCGATGTTCCGCATTCAAGTGTTGGTACTGAGAATTTTGGTTGTTATTTATTTCGCGGGGTTTATTACTACCACCGCCCCTGTTAGGGTTATCATTTTTCCTTCTGCAGGTCGCAGCCTCATGCCCATAATGTTTGCAAATTTGGCAAATAGGGGTATTCTGTCGTTTCAAGCACTCACTGTATGTGTGGCCTTTCACGTTACAGAAATTGCAGATGATGTTTGATTTTTCATTTATGTTGGGTGGTGTTTGTTGCACAATTCGCCTAAGGGTACTTTCGTTCCCCGTGAAGGCTGAATTGCACGACATCATCGGTATTGTCTTAACTCTCTGTACATGTTTTTCCATACTGAGAGCGGTTCGTATCAAATCCTCGAAACTTTTGTTTTCCAGGGTGAAAAGGTATTGCCCTAGCTGTTTATTGGATACTCCGGAGGCTAGGGCTGATTTCGCAAAATCAGATAACTGTGTTTTTACGATATCTGCCCTTTCTCCGTACTTTATTTCGGCAGCTTCTCTGCATTGGGTTAAAGAGTGTCGTAACCTACCAACAAACACATTTAAGGTTTCGAATTGACTCTGTCGACTAGTTATTAGACAGTTAACCAGATCGTTGTAGTCTTCAATCGGTAGATATGCTCGATTGAGCGTCTCTTCGAACTTCTTGAAGTCTTTTGGTTTTGCCGTTTGTACCAAATCTATAGCGTCTTCCCTGAGTTTCGTTTGAAGAATTTGTAGAAAGAGTTTTTCATCTTCCTCTGGTATATGTTCTATTATAGGACGTATACATGTAAGGAAGGTTTGCAATTTCTGGGCTACCCTTGCGTCGGTACCTCCAGCGAATTCGGGAATCCCTTGGGAGATTTTCAGAAGTTTTTCGAAACCCAGAGACATTTTGGTTTGTAATTTGGGTTCGATTTTTTCAGTGATTTTAACTTCTGATATTTCTTCCCGTTTTTCAATGTGATCAGTTTCCGTTTTTTGAATTTCTAGTTTGTCTTGTAATTTTTTAATTTTAGAGACGTAAATTGCTTCTTGAGTTTTAAAATTGTTCGCTTTTGCGAGAAACTGCTTTTCTTTTGTTTTCAAGAGATTTATGTCTTCTTGAAATGTTCTGGTTTTGTTTTCCAATATAGTTATTTGGTTGTTTAGGTCAGTGATTGTTTCTTCGGCTTGTTTGTTTATTTGTTCAGCCTCTCTTTGGTTAGTCACCAATTGATCAAGAGCCTTTGTTTGTTTATCGAATTGCTCCGAGAGTTTATACTCGCGCTCGGTTTGTTGCCTTTGGACAGTTTCGATGAAGGTAGAAAGGATCGTGTCAGTGGTTTCCAATTTGCTTAATTGTCCCCACTGTGTGTTGGTGAATTTAAGAGCAAATACTTCTCTACCCACTAGAGCTTTGAGTTCGCCTAGTAGGGTGTTATTGAAGTATTTTATCTCGACACCTTGTTCCTTCCTTTCTTTATGTAGTTGTTGGACCTCCTCTAACAGTTCTTCAAGCTGAAGATTGAGATCCATAAACAACAACGACCCAAACAAAAAAACAATAGAAGAGATATTCCGAAGAACATTTGCAATTCGAAAATTGAAAAACGATCACGATAACCAGTCAAAAGAAAAGAGTTATACATTTTTTTTTTGTATTTCATTTTAATTTTAATTTTATACTTTATATATAGATACAATTATTTTTTCTTTTTTCTTTTTGTATCCTCCTTCGTCAACGCCTTCGCTTGTTCAAGGAAAGCTTTCTTTGCTTCCCCTGTGCAAAGGGAGGCCAGGAAGTATAGTTTGCCAAGCTCTTGGCGCCTTTTAACTATTCGCCCAACCCGGCATCTTTTTTACCTTGAGCATTTGATGTTCCCCCGGGTAATAGAGGGGGCTTTGTTTCCAGTTGGGGAACCTTTTCCGACTGTCCCTTTCGTCGGCGGTATTCCTCCAAGCTGATTGGCTTGGGGCCGACTGTAGGGTTTGCACGGATTTTTTCTTGCAGTTCGGTTTGGCTCATCTAAAAGAGCAGAAGGATTTTGTTTTTTTTAAAGAATTCGATAATCGAGAAAAAAAAAGTAAAAATACAAAATTTGAGTTTCCAACCACTATTGATTTTGTGGTTATGGAAATGGGTAGGTTGGGATGACGCTCCTGGAGTATTCTTCAGGGACTTTAAGTCGAACTTTTAGACTCCAAATTGACACGCCATCCTACCGGCTGCGCCAATGTTGAATAATGAGACTTTAGGGATTGGGAAGGGGATGTAGGGGTTTCCTTGGCTTTAAAGGGCTCGCCAAGGTAAGCCAGAGCTCTAGGCGCTCGGCGCCGATTTATAAATTTCCAATTAAAAACGATTACCTTTCTTTCTTTATTATCCTTTTTGTGTTATATTTTTTTATTGGTATCTTTTCTTATTTTTAGTTTACAGTTCGTTTTCAATTGTCTTCTGTTCTCTTTACTATAGCTCTACTGCCCTACTGGCATAAACTTTTGAACTATTTATATTAATTTTATGCTTACTTACTAAATTTCTTAACCTACTTCCTTAATATTAAATTTTTAACATTATTACATTATTATCACATTGATGTCATTTCTTAACCTACTTTACATTAATTCTTAATATTATTACATTACTCACCTTTTTTTCATATTGGTGTCATCATTACCATGCATTTCCGCACTTCACACCTGTGCTTTGGTTCAACGTTCGTCTTGTTGACAAACTTTCTGATGACGCTTCGAATTACTTCATCGAGAATCCAAAGCATTGCTTTTGACCGTTTATTAAGGTCACAATTGCTTTGAACTTCAATGATTACGTCGATCAGCAAGTTTGTTTTACTTTTTGCAACACAATAAACGAATACTTTTCGTTTTTTGTTTATGTTTTGTTGCGGTTGTTTGTTTTGGTTGTTGATTAAAGTTTGGAGGGTTATGTATGGATGCTTAAGTAGCATCATATAACACACGTAAGAAGATTCGGCTGTTCGATGTAAGCCGGTACAGCGTCGTAAACACTGCCGCTCGAACACCCGAAACTTCTCCATCTGGGAAGGGGCAACGCTGAACCACACAGGACAACCATAAACGATCATCGGCCGTATGAGGGCCATGTAGCAAATTGCATTCACTCTGGGGTCAAGCCGACTGCTAAAAAACAGCCGTTTCGTCATAGCGAAGGCTCCTCTGGTCCTGGTCAGAGCAGCATTTATATGTCTATCGAAATATAAATACTGATCTAACCAGATACCGAGGTACTTCACTACACTTTTGCTCGCTATTCGCTGCCCGTGAAGATCAACGATGACCATCTTGCGCCAATTCTTGCACGTATCCCTCGTAGCCCCAGCCAACGGAGTCCGAAACAGAATTGTCTCCGACTTCTGGACATTTATTTTCAGTTTCCAGTCGTCGCAATATCGCTGAATCTTGTCCAAATCACGCTGCAAGAGAATTCTAATAACCTCAACCTTTCGGGCCGTTCTGTACGCAATTAGATTGTCGGCGTACGCAATTGCCTTTGTAAGACTACTTATCAGATCGCTGGTGTAAATGCTGAAGAGAATCGGCGAATTCACCGCTCCCTGTTGAAGACCATTTTTAATTAAGAATGTTGTGGTAGAAGTTACATTGCCACTTTTGACAACAAACTTTCTACCGTTAAGCATATCATAAAGTATATACAACAATGGTTTGCTTATGCCAAACCTGTTCAGTTTTAGGTAAAGACCCTCTAAACATACGGTGTCAAAGGCCTTTTCCAAATCAACAAGAACAGCACCTGTGCATTGTTGTTTTTATTTATTCCATTGGATATCAGAAACGAGTTTAGACGCAACATGAATTGTGTCATGACCCGCCTTGAACCCGAACTGTTTATCCGGAATTATTTTGTTGTCCGCAGCCCACTTAGTCAGAGCTCTATTGATGATCTTTTCGAAAACTTAGCTGATGCTCGGAAGAAGACTTATCGACCGAAGATTTGACGGGTTGGAGTTGTCCTTTCAATTTTTCGGGAGAGGATGAACCACAGCGGTCTTCCAATCCACTGGATAATATGCATTATTCAGTGCATTATTAAAGAGTGTGGTATAAATGTCAATTGCCTCCATCGGTGAATGTCTTAGTACAACGTTGGATATACCATCGACACCTGCTGACTTTTTGTTTTTTATTGAGTTGAAGATGAGCTGAAGCTCAACCTTCGTTACTAACAAGGGACTTGGTCCCGTTTGCTTGGTGATTATGGCATTTACCAGGGAATCGTCATTGAACCGCATGAAACCGCGGTTCTCAGATCGCCATTGTGTTATATCATTTCGAAGGTAAAAGTGATTAAGTAGGGCTCTGTTTTCCCGGTCGTGGTTGGGGCGAATGCTATCATTCACCTTGTACACTTGCTGGAAAGCAGCTCCCACCGCCTCCACTTTTTCCTTCGGATCTTCAATTATAAAAAAGTCATCGTCAAAGATGGCTTCTTCTGGATCTATTTGCGCTGTCCTGAGTACGTCTCTGTTCTCTTCAGTTTTTTGGAGTTTCAGACACGGAAGGTCATTGTCGTTCTTTTTCCTGAATATCTTGTTGATTTTAGGGAACATACTAGGGTCACTGGAATTAACTGGCCGGATCTTACGGTCCCAGTACTTGTTAATTGATAACCTGTAGTTCTCCTTAATCAACAGATTGACATTTTTTATTTATTTATTTATTTATTCATCATCAATTAGAGATTATAATAACGCTTACAGACTATCGAAATACAAAATTTGTCTTAATATAAATTTTAGTTAATTAACCAGAAAGAATAGGTTGAGCATATTTTTAAATGTATCCCTACTCAAATGAAAATTAAAATCAATAAAATCAGATATTTGGTTAATTTCTCTGACACAGCGAGATAGTGGCTCGTTAACAGCATAATTTACTCTATGAAGTACCTCATGGAATAAACAACGATTTCTAAGCACTCGAGTTGGAGCATGCAAATTTATAAGAGACAATAAAAACGGACAGTCAAAATGATAGGATAAAATATCTTTAATAAACATTATAGAATATATTTTGCGGCGGTTTTCTAAGGTCTAATGCCAAGACGTCGAGTATTATAAGGTGGAATCACATCAGCGTTCCATCTAAGTTTATAAATAACTATTCTTGTAAATTTTCTTTGAATTTTTTCAATTCTAACAGAATGAGTTTTGTAAAACGGATTCCAAACCACACAGCAGTACTCCAGAACTGATCTAACATAAGTAATGTAAAGCGTTTTTAAGGTATAGGGATCAGTTAGACCTTTAGAGTTGCGGAAAACAAATCCAAGCATAGCGTTGGCCTTATTAACTATGAATTCTAAATGATTAGCGAAGTTGAATTTAGAGTCAAAAATGACTCCCAGATCTTTTTTGATTGAGACTCTATCGAGAACTTTGTTCTCAATATGATAATCATATACAAAAGGAGACGAGCGGCGGGAAAATGAAAAAACATTGACATTTAGAGATGTTGAGGTTTAATTTGTTGATTTTACACCAAGTTGATAAGCTTTGAAGATCTTCTTGAAGAAGCACACAGTCAACCGGATCCTTAATGCATCTCAGAAATTTGAAATCAGGTAGATCATTTATGAATATAAGAAACAAAAGTGGTCCAAGATGGCTACGTTGGGGAACACCCGAGGAAATATCTATTGGACTTGAGATGATCGAATCAATACCAATTTAACAAGTTAGAATGTATACCTAGTTTTTCCAGTTTAAGAATTAAAATTTGATGGTGAACTCTATCAAATGCTTTGGCAAAATCCGTATATATGACATCGACTTGATATCCTTTTTTTAAATTATTTAAAACCAAGTTGGAGAAAATTGTAAGATTTGTAGAAGTTGATCTTCCGGATACAAATCCGTGTTGAAATGGTGATATAGTCTCTTTTAATAAAAACGAAAGCTTATCGCAAACAATTTTTCCAAAAAGTTTTGGTATTACGGATAACTTGCAAATCGGGCGATAGTTGGATATGTCCTGTTTTGGACCACTTTTATGGATAGGAGTTATAAAAGATGTTTTCCATTCGGAAAGAAATACACCTTTCTCAAGTGACCTGTTAAAAATAAAACATAGTATCCGAGACAGGGAAGGCGCACAAGTCTTTAAAATAATAGGAGGAATTTCGTCAGGACCAGCATTCTTATCGTCATTCATGCTCGATAAAACTTTCTCAACCTCAGTTTTGTTAAAACTTAACTAACCATATTATTAGATGGAGCCAAAGAGAAAGCATTATTGTTATTTGAAACTAAATAATTAGATTTGAAAAATTTCGCAAAATTATTGCAAATGTCAGGTAGGTCAGTGTACGTATGTATATCACAAATATTCCATACACTTTGGAATTCCATTATTATTTTTTTTATTTTTAATAAAAGTCCAAAAATACTTGCTATTGTTTTTTAATTTAGATTCCATTGAACAAATATAGTTTTTATAAAGAAATTTATTTAACAAGTTGAAGCTCTTTTCAAGAGCAATGTATTCAACTTTCAAATTGGCACCAGACGAAGAAACCCGCAACAGTTTATAAACTTTGTTCTTTTTATTTTTCAAATTTATGAGTCTTTTGTTGTACCAGGGTGGCTTAGAGTTATTTTTAATTTGTGCTTTAGGAACAAAAATGTCAATTGCTTCCTTAAGAGTACTTAGAAAGTCACTATAGAAGTAAGATAAATCAAAATTATTATTAAAATCATTGGGCAAAACTAAACGATCCAAATAATTCGCTATGCCAACAAAATTGGATTTTGCAAAGTTAAATTTAAATGAGTTACTAGTTGTATGTTTGAAGAAATTAAGTATTTTGAAATGAAAAGTTAAAGCAATATGATGCATAGAATTAGAAAAAATTGGAAAAAGTGATTCATTTACTGACATTCCCAAGTCCTTATCAACAAATACTAAGTCAAGTGTCCTATCCAAACTATTTTTACAATTATTAATCTGAACTAGATCATATGCTGCAAAGGAATCTACAATTTCTGATACATAATCATTAGAAACATTGAATGGAATAAGTTGTGATTCATCATGATCAAAAATCCAATTTACATTTGGTAGATTAAAATCACCTACTATAATGACGTGTTGATTATCTTTAAGATTTGATAGATAAAAATTACAATTATTTATATGTTCTTTATATAAATCTAGTGGACTTCTTGGTGGGATATAGCTGACAATAATATATATATCTTTATTAGAAACTAATGAAAGTTTAATAATAACCTGATCAATGTCAAATGGGGAATTAGATGATGAAGGCAGCTTCAATTGAGTGGAAGCGTGAATAGACCGAACTGCAAGTAGAACACCTCCACCCCTGTCCAAACCAGTTGAAAGAGAGCATCTGTCTTTTCTATATACAGAATAATGTTTAACATCAAACATCTCTGCGCTATAGTGCTTTGCAGATAGCCAAGTCTCTGTAAGCGCAAAGAAATCAAATTGAAGCGAAGAAGACGATAAGAGCAGTTGTTGAATTTTCGTACGCATACCCCCAACATTTTGATAATAGCCATGAAAAACATGTGTATCTATTAAGGGAGCCGATTGAGAATTATCGATGAATTGCGAAGAAGATGATGATTGCGAAGTATGAGGGCCGTTGACGAAGAGCGGTGTAGAAGAAGGAGCTGGATGACAAGAAGATGAAGGGGCGACAAAATTTAAGCTGTTGTCGCTGAGCAGTGATGACGAAGAGTTATAGATGAATGGCGGAGCAATTGCTGAATTCGAAGAATGAGAGCAATTAACGTTGAGTGGCGGTGTGGACGAAGAAGAAAGTTGACAGGTGGGTGAAGAGCCATCAAGATGAGAGCTGTTGTCATAGAGCAGTGATAATTTAGAGGTACGAATTATAGATGTGATGATGGAGAGCGATGGTGATGGAGCTGTTGTTATTGTGGGTTCTGCTGCACAGGTGGAAGCGGGGGTGGTATTACTGCCGTTTTTTCTTTTCTGTTCAGAGAGAAAAAATCTTTCATATGAACATGCTGCGGCCACACTGATGCATCCAAGATTGTTGTCAAACTGTCTACTGGTACACTTAATTTAAATGTTGCAAAGCTTAAATCGGATACTTCTGTATCTTTTTTTATGAGCATGTAACATTTAAATAGTTCAGAATAAATGTTTGTTTTTTCAGATATTTATTTGACAATATCCTCGGAAATGGTTTTATTAGAAAACGTGAAATATGGAGCCATTTAGTTTTTGGTATGAAAGTAAGAGAGGAGGTGGAATCGGTCCCGATTATATCTACCCTTCTCTTAGTTCTTGCAGTTTTTTGGTTATTATCATTTTGCACTGGATTTAGGTTATGAATGTTTTCATTGTTTTCTTTGTCATTGTTAGCTACATAGATTTATTACTGATTCATTGTTTATGTGTTTTGGCAATGTTTGTGGTAAATTAAAGATTAGTTCATTTAAAAGCGGTTCATTAATGTTACAGGGAACAATATTATTCACATTTTTGGATCTCTTTGATAAGATGATGCCTGATTTTTGGCTGTTTTCCGAGGTGGTGAGTTCGATTGATGTGAATTTAAAAATGAAGAGAAATCATTTTTAAGATCTCTTACACTTGAAACAAGATCATTGAAATTATGTATGAAATCGGAGCAACTTATGTTGGAGCAAGAATCACACTTCCAAAATAATCTTTTTTCATTAATTGTAATAAAATCATCATCACTAACTGCGACACAAGTTTGATGAATAAAAGCGACCACAAAAATAGTCACACTTTAGATACTTTATGTCTTTGGATCGTTTGATGACTTGATCACATTTAGAGCAAAATTTAGACATTTTAGAGAGAATTAATAGCGAGGTGTGAACTGATTAGAAGAATAGACACGATGATACGACTTCAGTGTCCTAACCTCCAAGTCGTGTGGGTCTGTAAGTCGCCTGTACAAGTTTTTGAGTCTTGTCAGTAAGCCACTCTTGTGCTTACGCAGTGCGTCACTAGTCGCGTTTCTGTAAGCGTCCATTTGGTCCCGTTCTTTGTACTTTGGTATTTTCCGTTCCATTGTTCGTTTTATTTTTTCGTCCATCTGTTGTAAATGTTGGTCAATTTCTGTATTTGTCAGGTTTCTATTGTTTGGTGGGGCTTTGTCACTCCAACGAAGTTATCTCGCTAAGGCGTTGGTGAAACGAGGCCAGCGCATCCTACTGTAATTGTAAGAATGCGTTGCAACGTATTCCCCCAACTCCACGCGTTCATTCGGAATCTGCATTACAGCAGCCAGTCTGCAGTGATCACTGTCGTACTCGACTGTTTCGAAGGTGATTACCCTCTTTGTCTGTAACTGTCAGTCTGGTATCGTACATCAAAAGATCTAGAGCCGCTTTTTGGATACGATGGCTTTTCAGTAGCCAGCAGGTCGACGCCATATTCAACGCTGTAAAGATTCATCAAATTAAAAAGATGGTTACCTCTGGGATTGCTATGTTGATTTCCCCAATCTTCATGTTTTGCGTTCAAATCACCGGCCAAGATGAAATAGTTTTCTTCCAAGCTCAGTTTAAGTTCCCTAAAAAGAATCTCGAGTTCTGAAACAAAGTAAGTAACCTGCGGAGCTCCAGCCGCATAAGCGGCAATCATATACATCCGCTTCCCTTGAGTGAGAGAGATGCATACAACACAAACTTCTATCGTCTTGAGCTTTCGCAATTCATTGTTGTATATGACTTTATAATTAATGCCTTTTCGTATAAAGAGAGCGACACCGCCCCCTTGAGTGGAGTCGGGCCGGTCTCTTCTTACGATATTGTAATTTTTATGAGTCAATTTGTGTTTGTGGTTTAGCTTGGTTTTGTTAGCCATAAACACATCGGGACTGTAGTCTTTCAACAATTGGAACATATTGGCTCTTCGTTCAATCCTAATCAGTGAATTTACATTCACAGCTAGGACTTTTAGGCGCGTCTCCGGCAGCGCGCCCATTATGGTCTATATTGCGCCAGGCAAGGCAACAAAGAGTAGAGATGATCTACCCTTTTGCCTTGCTCCTTTATCTGACTTTGCAGCCCTGTTAGTTGACCTTGAATGCTCAACAACAAAGCTACAATATCAGGCTGCACCTCTGGTGCCTTAGGCACAGGGGCCTTTGGGGCAACCGTTGGTGGAGCCTGTCTCGTGTTCCCATTCCCTGACACCATTTGGGTGTAAGAGAATTTGGGATTCACGAATTTTTGTGTAGGAGCCTGTCGAACTGTTCGACTTCCTTCGGCCTTTTGACTGGCCTGTTTTTGCTTCATTTGTTGGACCTTAGGGCAACCACTATAGTTAGCCGGGTGCCCTTGGTTTCCACAAAGGACACACTTGAGCTGGGTTAAATCCTCAACCCGCTCATTCCCCAGCTTGCATTCTTCTTCGTTGTGGGTTTCTGAGCACCTGACACAGCGCAACTGCATATTGCAGTTGGCGTTGGAGTGGCCTAACCTCTGGCACTTCGTACATTGTAAAATGCCGTCGTGCCTTTTTAATGTGTCCCAGTGTACAGTTTGATAGTCGAGGGATTTAATTTTCTTCACACTATCAAAACTGCTTTGGGGCGATAATGTTACGAGGAACATTGGCAGCCTATAAACCCCTCGCCTGGACTTCACCGTAGTGAAAGGCTTGACCCCGATAAAATCGAGATCGTCATTGGCTTTTTCACAGAGCTCAGCTAAGAGCTCCTCCGGTTCCGTGCAGGAACTTATGCCCTTCAAAAGGACCGTCTGAAATTTTTCGCTTTTAGGCGTGAAGCTGAAGAACTCAGCGGTGGCCTGCTTAAGCACTTATTTAAGTAGCTTGTGTTCGGCCAGTGAGAAGCACTGCACCGAATATCGCTTTTCTTTTTTATTTTAAATGTTAATAAGGAATTTGCCCTTAGTGGCCGACTTACATACCTGCTTTAAGTCTTGTAGGTCAACCCGGTAGGTTCTAATTGGTGGCACCTTCTCCTTCTTGGGCTGTGGTTGTTTCAGTGTTGCTGCTGCTGTTTCTGCTGCTGCTGCTGTTTCTGCTTGTTGTAAAATTAACAAACCGAAATATATTATTATTATACTTTAAGATTTAGGCTGGCGGAACAATGATCCGCAAAATTAAACAAACAAAATACGAAAACGAAAGTGAAACGTTTTAATTTAAAATAATAATGGGTAGGTAGCCGGCGCGCACGAGCGGATATCTTATTATTGTAAACAACAATTATAAATGTCAAATTCCAAAAAAAAGGTTGGTTTGTTAAATTTACCACCGACAGCAAAACAGTGCTGTCACCCAGTAGCTCAGTTTGGGGGTGGGTTTGGTAAAATGTAGATTTTATTAATTGAACTCGGTTAATAAAATCGAAATGAATTATAGATCTAATAAAGATACTACACAGGGGCGTAGCAAAAATAGTGAAAATGGGCGCCAGGAAGTATTATGGTATTTACCATCACCAATCAAGAAAAATAATAATAAAAAAAGAGCGGACATTGTCTTCCCAATTAAAATGAAATTCAAGATTGATTTTTTTTTTACCTAAAAAGGTTAAGGTATTTTATTTGTATCTGGGAAACCTTTATAAATATAGGTAGAAAACCCAAAATTTTTTCCAGAAAATATTGTACAATTTAAAAGTGAAACAAGAACAAAAAAAAGAGAGAGAACAATTGTTGTGTAACAAAGGACACAAAGGAAAGTCACCTTGGGAAAGTTCCCGAAGAACAAAGGAATTTCTTACGGACGCGGGTTCCGCAATCTCAGGAGACAAAAGAAACGACCGAAAGTCTAACGGGTTAAATTTTGGCTCTTTATAGCCAACCACAAATTACGAGAAAATACAACCGCACAAAAACTCACTTTAAAGAAATACAAAAAAAATACTTAGCTTCTTTTTTTTTCGAAAATAGATCCTGCCTCTTCCTTATCCTTACTTCTCCAAAAACGCCTTCCTCACAAATTTTGTTTGGCTTTTTTTTTCAATTTTAATTTAATTACCACCCAACACAAACTAACACGATTTTTCTTCCTTTTTTTTTTTCTTTTCTCAAAAACTTTTCACTACTTTTTTTCAACGACCTCACTCTTCTTCGCTTCTCTAAAAAGTTCCATATTCATGGCGAACTTCCCTCATCCAAGAGGCCACGACAAATATGCCATCCTACTCTGACCTTTTGTTATGATCTGGTTTTCTCTTTCGGTCTAACTGCGACACCCGGCTTTTTCGCTGGGTGCATGCCAATTTCAAAAACCAGCCAAACCTTTGTGGTCTCTTTCACATTGGTGATTTGAACACCAACCTTGGCTTAATGGACGAGTTCAGTTCTTATCCGTCAAATCCAATTGGTCTAAAAAAGTAAACGAAAAAATTTTTGAGTGTTCGCGAGTAAAATCCCCAGCCCAAACCGGCCCAGTTTAATAACTTGAGGAAAGCGTTCTTGTAATTAGGAATCTTGGAATTTCTCAACCAAGAATAAGAGGCAGGGTCCGATAGTTTTAAATTTAGACTCTAAACCCTTAGACTTCCGTGCAGACAATTTTAAGGGAAGGGAAACACATCGCAAGGTGACCTTACTTAGTATTCCAACACTTTAGGGTGAGCTTTAAGCCATACTAATTTTAGGGTGGTGTGCCAATTAGATAAAGGATGCACACTATTGTTTTCTCCTTGTGTGGATCACCTGTCACACACTCAATCTGGCCGTCTTCGTGACTCATCCGTCACACAATTGTGTATTTTGTAACCGCCCGTCACAAATTTGAAAGTAAATGAAAATGTGGACCTCCTCTCACACAACTCCGCATTACCACTGAAACCTATTCTGTTTGCTTTTCCAAGATACAATAAGAGCAGGGCACTAACTGATGGAAAGCAGGATTCTACTGAACTCTTAAAATATTTTGGAGCCGCAACGAAGAAAAGAAGGTTAAAAAAAGGAAAAAGGATATGAGATAGGCTAGTGAAACTTGTTGTGGTAACTTTTACCGCAACCGCTGATGTTTCTGCTGCTGTTGTTGCTGCTGCATTGCTTTGACTGAGGTCGATGGGCCTTCAGAACTTGGGCCTGTCACTGCTGCTGGCGTCTTTTTATTTTGCTCCGCTCCTGTGTTTTTTGGTAGCGGGCTTGGGTTGTGGTTGATTTTGCTGCTGAGGTTGTTGTTGCCGTTGAGCTGCCTCTTGTTGTTCGCGCGCCTCTTGTTTTAGCTTTAGCTGACTGAGGAGGGGCTCCATTTCCTCCTTGAGCTTTCTGAGGTCTTTTTCAAATTGGCTGATGGTTGCTTGTTTGGCTTACTGGGCCTTTACAAGTGTTGTCTCATCTTGAAGGTCCGCCTCTACCTCCAAAGCCTTCGTTGTCGGCGGGACTGGCTCTGGCTCCGATAGAATTAAATCCATATTCGGAGGCCTGAAGAGCCCCTAACCACCTTCGAACACATATTCTGTTTTCTCAGACTCGGAGAAGTCTGAGAATTCACTCTCAGTGGTAATTCCTACCTTACCACCCTCCATTTGCTTGCGCATATCACGCCGCTTAGCGGCGTTAGCTCTCTCCACCTTGTTAGGGCTATGCTTCTTTAGCCTCCTCTTTTGGTTATTTGTTGTCGCCTGGTCAGATGTTGTTGGTGTTGCTTGTGGTACTGTTACTCGCACCACCGTAACATCGCCTGATGTGTTGGCAGAGGTATCTTTCGATACCCCCACTTTCTTCTCCTTTACCATTTGCTTCTTTTCCCAATCGATGAAATCAACAATTTCTCGATTGTGAAAAAAAGCAATAATATTTCTCGTTGACTCTGCCTGGGACTCGAACCCACGACCCTTCGCTTTGTCTGCAGACGCCACCTCCACCTCCACTGGGCTAGGTTTGGTTAGGTTAGGTTAAAGTGGCTGTTGGTTGGGACGTGCAACACACTTAGACCAAAGTATGGTCCGTTGTGATACCACATGGATCAGTTAATCAGCTTAACTCGTTGAACCAATTGGAGCTTCGAATGAAGCGTAGGAGACAAGTAATGTCTGAATTTTTTAGATCGCTGGTATCGTTAAAGTAGTAGTCTCCAAGGTGGATTCTACGTCTTTGTGATAAGGCAGGGCATGTGCACAGAAGATGAGAGATTGTCTCCTCTTCTTCTTCGTCCATGCAACTCCTACAAAAATCATTTGCAGGGGCTCCAAGTCGAATAGCATGCCTTCCTATTAAACAGTGCCCAGTCAGGACACCTATAACGTAGCTAATGTGCAATCTACTAAGAGAGATTAATTGTTTTGAGCGCCTGGCGCTAAGAATAGGCCAAATTAGTTTAGTTGCGACACAGGTGGTGGTGTTATTCCACCTGAAGTTTGTTTTCTCTATGGTATCTTGCTTTAGCATGAGCTTACATGTAGCTAAGGGGATACCTATGCTAGCATTATGAGCCAGCAGAGGTAAAGTTGTTTCGCTTTTTGCAAGTTCGTCAGCTTTTCAATTTCCTGGAATGTCTCTATGGCCCGGCACCCAGAGAAGGTGAATGTTGAACTGTGTAGCCATCTCCGTAAGAGATGATCGACAATTTAGGGCTGTTAATGAGTTTGTGGAGACAGAGTCTAGGGACTTTAACGCAGCTTGGCTATCCGAGAAGATGCGTATATCATTAGTTGATATAACGTTTTCTCTAAGCCAGGATAGGACTTCTTTTATAGCCAGGATTTCAGCTTGGAACACGCTACAATGATCGGGTAGACGAAAGGAGAGACTTAAGTTTAGTCTATCCTCCGTTTTTGATCCGTCTGTATAGAAGTTTATAGGACCATCGTTCAAAAATGATGTATTCTCCCAAGAAGACCTGGGAGGTATAGTCACTTTGAAGCTATAGTTATTAAACTGAGGATGGGGTATGGTGTAGTCAATATTACTGTTTATAGTTCTGAACGAGTTCAAAATAGTAGTGTGGCCAATTCCATTATTGATCCACAGAGAGGAGGCTTGAAGCCGTATGGCAGTATTAGCGGCCATTTGCTTGCTGAAAATGTCCAGCGGTATTAGATGGAACAGAACATCTAGTGAGGCGGAGGGGGTGGAGCGAAGTGCTCCTCCAATACACAGGCAGGCTGTTCGTTGGACTTTGCTGAGGCGCTGTATCTAGCGCCGTCCACCATACCGCTACTCCATAAGTAAGGATCGGTCTTATGAGCGAGATATATAGCCAGTGTGTAATTAGGGGCTGTAGGCCCCATTTATTACCAATGTCCTTTTTGCAGGAGAACAGGGCTACTGTGGCCTTGTTTATTCTCTCTTGAATATTAGGTTTCCAACTTAATTTCTTATCTAAAATGAGACCCAAGTATTTTGCTTGTTCAGAGAATTTAAGTGGGGAGGGTCAATGTGTGGAACTTTGTATTTCCTTGTGAAGAGGACAAGGTCGGTTTTTTGTGGGTTAACGCCTAGTCCACACCGATTAGCCCATCTGGTGAGTTTATTTAAAGCGTTTTGTAAGAGTTCTTTTAGTATATTGGGATGTTTACCCGTTACTGCAATGGCTACATCGTCCGCATAGGCAAACACTCTGTATCCCTCTCTTTCTAGAGTCGTTAGTAATTCATTTATTACTAAATTCCAGAGGAGAGGGGATAGGACACCACCTTGTGGCGTACCTCTGCTGACACCCCTTTGTGTAGTAAAATCGCCCAGTTTTGAATTGATAATCCTGCTTATCAGCATCTGATTAATCAATTCGCTGATTGACTTTTCTACCTTCAGAGATGTCAATACACGTGCAATTGCAGATGTGTCGACATTGTTAAATGCACCTTCTATGTCTAAGAAGGCCACTAAGGTGTACTCTTTATGATGGAGGGAATATTCGATTGTACGTACTATACTGTGTAGAGCCGTTTCAACTGATTTCCCTTTGTTGTAGGCGTGTTGAGCCTTTGAGAGGAGGGACTTATCAATACTTGTCCTTAAGTGAATATCGATCAAACGCTCAAAAGTTTTGAGAAGGAATGATGATAAGCTGATAGGTCTTAGGTCTTTAGGGTTAACGTGGCTGGATTTTCCAGCTTTTGGAATAAAAACAACTTTAACTTGTCTCCAAGACATCGGGATGTATGCCAATTTAAGGCATCCCTTGAAGATGTTTTCTAGGATGGGTATTAGAAAACTTGCATTTTCTTGCAGTTCGGCTGGAATTACACCATCCGGACCAGCAGATTTATATGGCTTAAAGCTGTTAATAGCCCATTTGAGTTTTTCCCTAGTGACTTAACCTTGTGGGGGATGTAATGTATTGTCACCATTATTAAGTGCAACGTTATTAATAATTTTAGAGCTACCAGGAAAGTGAACGTCTAGTAGCAAGTTGAGCGATTCTTCGCTTGATTGGTCCAGAGGCCAGAGGCGTTTTTCAAGCAGTTTGGCATGATTGGATTTTTGGAGAGGATTTTGCGCAGCCTGGATGCTTCGGAGCAATCTTCCACGTTGCTACAGAAGTTTCTCCAGGACGATCGTTTGGTTTTCCTCAGTTCTTTTTTATATGCCTTCAGTGATTCTTTATATGAACCCCAGTCAGACATGTCTCTAGAAGCTTTCGCTCTGTTAAAGAGTTTTCTGCATTCTATTCGAAGTGCATCCAGCCCTGAGTTCCACCAGTGTGGCTTCTTTTTACCTCTTACTTGTATAAGAGGGCATGCAGTATCTAGAGCTTTGTTTAGGGCTAATGTTAGATTATTGACTTTGTCGTCAAGATCTTTAATGTTGGAGGGAGTATTAATAAGTTCAGGTTTTACTAAACTATTTAACGTTCTCTTGTATTTTGGCCAATTTGTTCTTTTCAGATTTCGAAAGATCGGTTGGCAAGGTGGTTCATTTATAAAGTCAAACTGGATGTATCTGTGATCAGAAAAGGAGTGATCTTTAGATATTCGGAGACAAGAGTTATATCTAAAACTTCTTGTCGATTTTTAGTAATAAAGGTTGGCTCATTACCAACGTTACTTACGAGTAGGTTAGTGTTTAGAATATAGTCTGTCGTTTATATCCGTGCTACCCCATACTGTATGGTGGGCGTTAGCGTCACTACCGATGATGAGGCCGATGTTGAGCCTTTGTGCTTCAGTTATTAATCTCTCCAGAGTGTCACCCAGGAGAGGGCCAAGATGGTCGTGGCCAAGATACGCCGACGCCAGCCAGAATGTTCCTCTGGCTGTTTCCAGCCTTGCGGCGGTGGTATCTCGATCGCTGAAATTAGGGAGTAAATATACATTTAGGCTGCGTTTTACTAATATGCAAGATCTGGGTTCATCCTCACCTGATGCATACAGCACGCAGTATTTGGGAGTCCTGATTCCTCGAACAATGGATTTAACAATCCAGGGTTCTTGAATCAGGACAATATCTTCATCGCTGCTGGATAAGCGAAGAAGAAGAGAGGCCGAAGCCTTTATGGAGTGTTGGAGGTTAATCTGGAGTAACCGCAGCATTTTCGCTACCGTACTCCCGATCAGCCTCCAACACAGTTATGTCGAAGTCATCCATATCAGAGGACGATTCTAAAAGAATGTCCTCATCTCCGCTGTCATAGACCTCGGCCTCCATTGCGGAAAAACCTTGGTCGGTGTTAGGTGCTTCCACAGCTACTGGGGGTACCTGAGATGCATCGTCTTCCAATGAAGGAAGTGTGACCGATGGACCAGGTTCGTCAGCAGCAGTTTCCGCTTGTGTGGGTGGGGAAGGGGGAAGGGGGAAGGGTTTGTGCCTCGGCCCCATCTTTTTTGTAGACCCTCAGCGTAATTTCATCGAACCCGAACCTAATCACACCATTTGATTGCGCCAGAGGAGAAAGGGACTCTCCATTGATGATTACAATAGCACCCTTGTAGGGTCCCTTTGGATCCTCCAATTTCGCAACCTTCCAGTTGTGAGTAGGAAGGGTTGGATTGGAGAGCCGGATTACCTTCAAAACGTGGTATGCTTCCTTGAATATGGCCGGAACCGTGATGCGAGCTCTTGGTCTGCAAGGAATATCCTTCTTTGCTACAACCTCCAGCTTAGCACCAGGCCAGACCTCTCCAAGTCGGCTGTCCGCCAGCGTCAGTAGGTCGCACGACCTCTGATCATCACAGACCATCAACTTGATGTGTCCCTGATGCCAAACGCCATCTTTTGTGATGGGCAGTGGTCCCGGATTGTCAGACATGATCTCGACAAAACTGAAGGCCAGCTGTCCTTTGGCCAATGGCCAGTTCTCGGCAGAGATCGTGCCATCTACATCACTTCTGTCGATAATCGCGACTACCTTTTTGTCCTTCAGAACGTCACTGAAGGACATTTTTGCCTTGCGAGGGTCAAGAGAAGTGCTGGTGTTTAGCACTTTGGGGCGTTTAGGAAGTGAAACACTACCTTCCATAGACCTTTGTCGCTTCGACGTTGAGTCTTGGCTGGTCTTTAAATTATTTTTGGCCAGGAAGCTCTTGGCCCATTTTATCTTGGCGTCATGCTGAGAGTTTCCTCCAGCGCCTAGTTGTTCACCAAACGTCTGGAGAATCCTCTTAGCATTACGCATGTCCCTGTAGTAGGCCTTGGAGGGTCTGAGCTTACGCCCATCTCCCCCAGGACCTTCTTTAGGATTATTAGCTTTGGAGGTAGAAGGACCTGGCACCACAGCCCTACTACCTCCGACTCGCGGTGTAGAAGAGTTGAGAGGTTTACTCTCTGTGGTAGTAGAGGAGCCGTTCTTCACAACTGCCTCACTACAGGAAGAAGGTGATGTTACCTGTTTATCCGATATTCCACTGGCGACAACAGGGCTGTGAGTGTCCACAGCCATGTCAGCACCAGTGGAAGAGGGATGAACAGCAGACAACTTTGCCGTCGTACTGCTGGAAGGTACGGTCTTTGGATTTTGTTTTGTTTGTTTTGTTTTAAAGTTGTTCATTAGAATCCCACGAGTAGCGGATAAGGGGTGGTCCATCTGTACAGAGATCCGTGTATACAGATAAGGCTGGTTAATCCGGAGGTCGCCAGGTATCCGGATACTCCGTTAGCGACTGAGCTAGTTTTTTAATTGGGCCCTCAGCCAGGCTGATCATCGGCACGGGTCGTGTAACACCTTAGATCCAGCCCAATTGGGAGGTAGATTGAGGGAAGGAGAGAGAGGGTAGGGTAGTTTACACCGATGGAAGGACTACTTACAAGGATGGTTAAGAGAGGAATCAAGGGCGGGGTTCGTTGGATGGTTTTTTCACCAGCAACGAGGGGTGGGTAGGAGAGAAGGTAACAATAGTCGGCTATTTCGCTTCGTATGTGGGAAAGGAAGTGATCGAGGGAGGGGTATAGGTATGTGAGCGACCTTTGGTTTCAGGACTCATCTGGAGATAAATCTCGAGAATCATTGACCCTACTCAGCCTTTACAACTCTACAAGTTCGACGCTCAGGTAAAGGTCCACTGGGCTACCAATGAGTTATATCAAACTGTGGCAACTTGCCAACTTTATATTTACTAACACACTTGGACTTGTTTTACTTGAAAATAAAATAAAAATAGCACTTCTTCACTGGTTGGAAGTCAAAGAACGACTGACCATTGACTGGAGTCTTACTCCGTCCATACTCCTGGTCAGCCGTGTAGGTATTCTTTATACTATTTTCTATTACTTTGATTTTTCCTTGCAGGAATGGTGACTCCACCTCGGACAACTCTGGCCTATCGGTGGCCCCAACAATGTTGGTCTTTGTTCGAAGTCCATTTACGTTTTGGTAGTAGATTAACAACAACTAATTAACCATTTCCTTAAATGCATACAATCAAAATCAAAACAAAAAAGAAACAACGCGCCGCATGTGCAATAATACAAAAAATAAGCCCACAGACAAGTTTTTCAGTGCAGTACAGTCCAAATCTATTTAAATATCGCACTAAGCGAGATTCAGGTTGGTGAAACCACCCATAATTTTGTGTCTTACCTTCACGGGTATAATTTAGTGCCGTTAGTCTTTTCTCATGATTGTCTAGCCGTATATGTACGGAACGATGTTGCCTATCAATTTCTACCACAGTATGATATCAGCAAAAATTTCAATTATATGTGGTTTAAATTCACTGTCCAAAGCATCATTCATACTTGTTTCATTTATCGTAGTCCAAGTCTGGGTATCAATTTAACCTCAAACGAATTCGTTGCGATCTCTGACGCTATCCAGAGAATTGTACACCTTTTTCCGCACTGCAAGATCGTTGATACGGGCGATTTCAATGTACACTCTCTTAACTCTGATGCTAATAAACATGCGATTAGTGTACTATTGCATCTAGGCACTGCAGACCTTTGTGTCATATCTGCAAATTTCATTTGGTATTGATGAATCTCTTTGTTGGGTTAGATATTACCGTTCGGAGCGTTCAATCCAAGTTGTATTGGAGAGGTTCAAATCTGATATCTTCAAAATACACATACAGACCTAGGGCTCCGTTTTGTCTCCCACACTTTTTTTTATTTTTATAAATGTTCTTTTTTCTGAAACGTCTAACCCACTAAATTGTTTCGCTAATGACAATACCCTCAGCTTTTCATATTCATTTATAACGTCTTGTCTGCTATTTATGCGAGGAGGGCAACAACCAAATTCAACATCGCTTGCATAGAGGAAATATATTATCTAGAGTCCCGACTTAATGGGTTTGCTCTCTTTCGGCCTACAATCTAAATTGAGAGGATTTTGTCCTTAAGGATAAGCATTTGTTAGTTTGCCCCGTGCATTTCTTATGGGAAAAGTCATTATGAATGTAGTTGGTATGGAATTTTGTGCCCATATTGCTCATCGCGGGGAAAAAACTATGAGGTGAACTGAGTCGTTCAAAAAAGAGATCCGTTGAATTCAAAAATTGAAAAATTAATGCAATAATTTAAGAAAAATTAATTTTATGGTTCCTTTTCAGTGTAAACTGTGCTAAAAATAATATTTTTCTGCTTTTGGCATACAAATTCTATGATTTTGATGAAAATTTTTCATAAAAACAGAACAAATCATGAAGAAAGTATAGGCGCACCCTAGAACTGCAATGCGAACATGGTCCAATTTGAGTTGGTTCCCAGTTTTGACAGATCAACAGCGAGGTGAGTATTTTGACAACGAAAATTAAAAGGAAAACAAAAAAAAATTTCTGCGATTTAAATAAATCAAAACAAAAGTCAAAATTAATAAAAACAAAGTTGTTAATAGTACTCCTGATTAACTGTTTTATCTATATTTTATAAACAATTTCATACAAAATGATTTGAAGTCAACTATTTCATCATATCCGAAGAAGTATTTCCCAACGTAACTTATTGGCTCTAGCTGATAGCGGATTCTTTCAGGATCTCTTTCCAGACACCGCTGGGTAAGTTGTATATTGTTTTATATGTTTATAAAAACTACAAGAAATCGTAATGAATTACATTGTGTTCTTCTTAAAACGGTAGTCCGGAAATGACAAAACTTTTCTCAAGTAAACAACAAACGATCTACGCCGCCGGCTTTGATCCAACTGCCGATAGTCTACACTTTGGCAATCTCCTGGTAATAATGGGACTTCTGCATTGCCAGCGAGAAGGACACAATCAACTTGCGTTAGTTGGAGGAGCTACGCGTCTTATCGGTGATCCTAGTGGCAAAAAAAAACAGAACGAAACCAACAAGGGGCGTCGGTCATTGAGACAAATTAATTGCTATAGAAAAACAGCTTAATAGAATATCCAAGAATCATCAGGATGTACTTTGGGACACTAGTAAAAACAAAAGTGACCTATCTCAATCTCCTATTAGGTAACTATAATAGAAACCTAATGCGCTTTAAAAACTCAATCGTTTTGATAATCTTTCTTTCAGAGTCGTCAACAATGCATCATGGTACGAAAATCTGAATGTAGTGGACTTTATTGCCAATATGGGAAGACACTTTCGAATGGGATCAATGTCTCAATATCGTCAGTCCAGTCGCGACTTGAGAGTGCAGCTGGAATGAGCTTTACCCGAATTCACATATCAAATTTTCCAAGCTTATGACTGGTTGCATTTGCTTCAGAAATACGATTGTCGTTTCCAAATGGGAGGCAGTGACCAAATGGGCAACTTAATGACTGGCCAGGAACTCATCAGCAGAGTAGAAAAAAATAAATCAGTATTTGGAATGACACTGCCTCTTGTTACCAACGAAGAAGGAGACAAGTTCGGAAAATCTGCTGGCAATGGTATTTGGCTGGACGAAGGAAAAACGTCACCATTTTCTCTTTATTCTCCGAAGCACATTCGGAGGAAGCAGATCACGCGGACCCCTTCTACGCACACGGCAAAGTTCATTCGGACAAAACCATGATAAAACATCGAAAAAAGCATTTCAACTCCATAAAACTGGTAATGGAGCACAAGAACCTGGAAAAACTAGAACACAAAAATGATAATCCAACACCAGGTCAAGTACGAATTCAGAGATAGCTGGCCAAGTATCAAAACAAATACCGCAACAATAAACATTTGAAAATTGAACCATGGGGTAAATTTGTTGCTTCTTTATTCAGATCCTTTATCTTTGTTTCACGTTTGGTTATTTTTTTATTAAGTTCCGACTCAAAAGATTACTCACCACCAGCGCCACTGCGTGCAACCGCCTCCTTATGAAGGCTGAAATAATGGATGTTGATATAGCCGCATTAGTATTACAAGAAGCTCAGGTATGGAAGAAGAATTGTTTGTTTTATAACCGTGAATGAAACTTTTTTTTTTCATTTCTATAGATCTCAGCCCTTACAGACATTCGAAAGAAGTGGCATATAGCGCCGGCATTTATTGTGGCATTTAGGCTATTATCTAGATCGAATTTCACGCATTAAAGAACTCAAAGGCAATTTAGAGCAGATGATTGACGCGAACACAAATCTTTTGGGGGACCAACAGAGTCTGAACGATGAGTACGACTTGAAAGTGAAATCGAATGCTGATTTGAAATCAAAACACGAAGCATTGCAGGCCAGTGTTCGTGAAATGCACAAACAGATAGAATGACTTTGTCCAACCAAAACAATGTCAACTTTAGAAAACATCGGGAGACAGGTAGCGGCACCAAGTCAAATAGTTACTCCACCTTCCCGCCCATTGTCCGTACCAACAGGAGCTGCCCTCAAAATGGTAGTTGGTTTCCCTCTAGCACATCTTCTTGGAATAAAGGATCACACAGGTCGTGTATTAAGCACCCAATCACAGAACAAGACGGCTCTGGTACACGAGTGTGGTATATGCAAGCGCTGGAATGACCAGCATTTGCTAGCCAAGTCGTCGCCCGAGAATTGGTTTGTTCCATACGCCATTGGCACTTTTTCGAGAAAAACGCATTTAAAGGTTCACGGACTTAGTACTCCGAAACTGTGCGATAGGATTTTATTTTTATTTTTTTTTAAATTGAAGTTAGTCTTATTAAGACTTCATCTACCAATTTTCAAAGTGTTTTGCCTTACCGTTAACAAGATACGTTAATTAGCACAAAAGTCTACTTTTTTGGCTTGTATCCCACCTTATACATTTTGAAAATGATTTCTTTTCCATACACGTGGACCACACAAAAATGAATATGGCTCAAACCAATTCTCATCAATATATAATGTGAAAGGCAAGAAAATGTAGTTGGATGCTAAAATTTTAAAGTAAATGGATTATATCTTTGTTTTCAATAAAGTCTTTATTAAAAAAAATAAAAAATAAACATTTTTCTTTAAAAATAAACAAAAAAACAAAAAAAAATTAAAGCAGTTCTACTGCTATAACAAAGTTTTCATTTACAGTACAATATTCTTATTAATTCATTACTTAAAAAGATAGTACATTGTAAATACACTAATTTGGTAAAAACAAAATAAAAAAGCAGTTCTACTGCTATTACTTTTTTAATTTCTAAATATTAAGCAATGTTTTAAGATATTGCTTATCAATTTAAGGTAAAAACGGTAACGGTCTTTTTTCTTTTCTTTTGAGATCGGTGTTTTAGAGGTTTGTGTTAATTTTGCACAAAGCAAATTTGTCGGTGTTGGTAGTGCACCCTTGGTGGCTGTCTTAAATAAACTTACAGTTTTGTATTTGTTTTCTTTCGCCGAGTTTTTAAATTATTATTTATTATTATTATTTCAAAATCGAAATTTTTTTCATAAAGTAATATTTTTACTTTGGAAAAAGGTACTTTGCTGAAGTCCATTTTGTTAGCCAAAATGGAATACGCCTTAAAATCTTCAGGAAGCATTTGAATAATTTTAAGTTCAACTTTGTCTGTGTTCATGCTTTTTAAAAGCTTTACTAGGTGAAGTGGACTATGAATCTCAAGGTTTTTCAAATACTTATCAATTGCCGAATGAATACAATCCACCTCCTGAATTAAGGAATGTCCCGGCTCGGAATATCTCTGGACAATCATCTCTACATCACTTCGGTTCAGGAACATTTGAATTGCGGTGGAATTGATTTTGTTCCTATTCTGCGGAACACATGAATCACTCCATAGTATGATGGATTTTAAGGTGGGGTATACTTCGATAAGCCTGTCCAAAATTTGTATTAATGCACTTGCAATGTCATTTCCTGAGCGACCACTATGAGCTTCTGTCCAAACTACGCAATAAGTAAATCTTTTTATGCCAGGGATAGCAACTACTACTGTTGCAGTTAGATTGAACATATTAACCTTCCTTTGATAGTAAAATGCGGATGCGGATTTCATACAATTGTCTCGGGATATCTACACAATTGTAATGGATATGGCACAAACCAATACAAAAATTTTGTTTGCGATTATTGTCCCATAAACATAGCATTTCTTTAACACAAGTGCACGTAGGACAAACCAATTCTCAACATTCTTAGTATTTTTCTATCCCTTGTCACCGTAATATGCATGTGGAACAAAACAATTCTGACAAAAAACTTGACAAAATTTATATTTAAAAAATGTCCCAAACGCCAAAAAATGGTTTATGGCACAAAACAATTCTAGAAAATGTTGATTTTGGTGGATATGGAACAAAATTGATGTTGGATATCTCGGGATTGAAAAGACGTAGCGCAAATCTGATCACAGATTTAGAAAGAGCATACAAAATTACCATAGAATCCATTCCTAACTCAAAACCGATAAAAGTGGCGTATGGAACAAACCAATTCTCGGGCGACGAAGTGTGATACCTGCCATTTCCACTACGACTTAGGATGCTTAAACCCACCACTCACACGACACCCCAAAAAATCAAAGCTCTATGGTTGGCAGTGTTCCGAATGTGATAAGTCCGAGGACTCCGATGCGGCTCCGGACATGCCTAAGGGACCAAGAAAATCACGTATGCGCTTCAGTAAAGACGGAACGATTGTGCCAGCCGATCCAAATCTCTCCAGCTCGATTCTTGAAACAAGCATGTCACCAAAATCAATTTTACCCGATACAAGATCAACCGATACAAGCATTCGGATGGGCCAAAAAGATCATCATTAGAATTCAGTCAGAATGGAAAATCTCTTGCTTCTCTCCCAGCACCCAAACCTCTGCGAAAATCTCTCGATGCACCCAAAAAAATAGAGGATACAATCAATGCTACAAAAAGACCCCGATCCAAAATAATAGACTACAGTCCCTTGATAACACACAATCCACAGGTTGTTCTCGAGAATGCTTTGAAATCAGTGTCTGTGAAAAAGTTCGCCTCTATATCGAATTTTCCGAAGCAGTGAGTGAAGCACAAAAGAATTCTTCGAAAGAAAATCCATTCGCCACAACTTCAGAGGATGCAAAGTTATTGTCTAAAGGTGCCCTGGATTTGAGTTCAGTTCAAGCCCTAACTACCAGTCAAAGCACAAATGCTAGCTCATTTTTCATCATCTAGTTCGCAGCATCCGCCGAAAGATGTTATATGTGATGTTTGTAAAGAATCAGGGACACCACAGAATCTTGTCTTGTTAGTATTAAATTCAAACTACAAACTATTCAAACAAAACTGAACATAATTCTTTTTAACAGTTGTGACGCATGCCGTAAAAACTATCATTTTACATGTCTTGATCCACCGCTTAAGAAAACACCCAAAAGTAGAGGTTATTCCTGGAACTGCGCAGATTGTGATCCAACTGTAAGTAGTTGCACACTACAATTGCTCTCTCTTCTGCTTGTTCAATAAAATTATACTGGCATCGAGTTGTCACACGTTCTTCACAACTGCGCATGAAGTAGATTTGGAGAAATTTTGGATCTTCATTTGGCATTGGCGTCAATGATCCAATTTTATGGTACACTTGGCCTTGTATTTTAAATGTTGTTTCAAAATTACGACCATCAGATGAGAGATCGCAAATTTTAGATGCTTCAAATGATGTCATTTGAAAGCAAGAATTAAACTTTCGTGTCTTACGCAAAAATAATTTTGAATCATTTGAAATGCCAGAAAGTAGTGATTTCAAGGGTTCAGGTGGAGTAGGGAGTAATGGCAATACAACTTTTCCGGATGCACAACACATGCCAGGTGTTTCATTGCGAAATTTTAACGCTTGACAATACTTACATATTTTGTCCATCTCACCGATGGTAACTTTGGGATCAGCTGAGTAATTAATGTCTGGTGCATAATTAAATGCCAGACGAACAAATGATTCTCTTGTTAATGCACGGCTGGTCCGTTGACTTTCTCGGTTTCGTTGTCTAAATGAATCTATGTGTTGTTCACGTGCCGCTCTTGTTCTCGATAAATAGTCTTGTAGACGATTATCATGCTGTTGCATTGATTCATGTGCACGAATATCTGCTATATGGATTCTTTGAGTTGCATTTCTTTCTGCTCTTTGCTCAACTGATTCGTGGGGTCTTTCAAGACGTCGATTTCGAGCTTTTTTGCTACGGGCATTGTGGAGGTTAGATTTCTTTGGTGGCATTTTACTGAGAATAGTAATTGTTAGTTAAAATTCAATCAAAATAAAAAAAAATTATACAATTTTGCAGTCAAGATAACCCTGTTTAAGATGAAATATTCGTCTCCTTGAAGAACAAAAACAGAATAATACAAATTTTATTTCAAAGTCAAAACATATTTCAGAAAACATAAGTGATCATATATAATTAGAACAGTAGATTGTATATAAAGTATTTTTCAATTGCAACATATATGCAATTTAGACCATTAATCGAAATATAAACTATCCTATATCTCAAGTTAGACCAAATTACACATAAAATGCCAACTTTCATCAAAATCGGTTGACTTGGTGAAGAGTTCACTGGGAACATACATATGACACTGGATTTTTATATATTAATGCAACATAATATACAATTTAGACCATTAATCGAAATATAAACTATCCTATATCTCAAGTTAGACCAAATTACACATGAAATGCCAACTTTCACCGAAATCGGTTGACTTGGTGAAGAGTTCACTGGGAACATAAATATGACACTGGATTGATTTTTATATATTAATGCAACATGATATACAATTTAGACCATTAATCGAAATATAAACTATCCTATATCTCAAGTTAGACCAAATTACACATGAAATGCCAACTTTCACCGAAATCGGTTGACTTGGTGACACTGGATTTTTAAATATTAAGAAGATAAATACAATGAATAACATAAATTAAATTAAATCACAGTTAAAGTTTACTGAAGTGCCAATCGATGAACAATATTTCTGGTCAGCCTGTCTTTTGTCAACACAAATAAACTCGATGGTCTCCATACACGTGAACAGGCCACGTATAATTGCCCATGAGAGAAACATGGATTCTCTAAGTCTAAGCCGCAAATAGACATTGTTTGTCCTTGTGATTTGTTAATAGTCATCGCGAAAGCTAAACGGATAGGAAATTGCAGTCTTTTGAATGGTATTGGAAAATCTGACGGTATCATTGGAATGCGTGGAAAGTGGAAAGTGGAAATGTTGCTTCTTAGAAACTCTACTCAACCTTAGATTCCTAGCCAACATTTCCACCTTACCGCCTCCGTATCTGCAACGATTACTATCTGATAGTAAGTTTTGCCTTTTTGTGTTGCATATTTTAGGGATACCCGGTTTCGGTTAGTTTGAAATTGAGCTAGGTAACAGGGCTTTGCGTTTTGCAAGTGTATCGCACACAAGGAACATGCAAAGGAACCCACGACATATCTAATAAAAACAGAGATCGAGAAAAAAAAATGATTCAAAAAAAAATCGTGACTTGAAACGAATTTACGTTACCAAAAAAAGAGGAAGTAAACATCAAAGAAACTCTAGTATTGATTAGCAATAAAGCAATCGGATTAAGTCTTAGTCAAATAAAAGGTAAACACGAAAATATACATGCGCACATATAAACATATGTACCTCCGTATGGGAATTGGAGTTTGGTTATGCAATGACCATACGGTTACATTTTGTTAGTTTTGTTTTTGTTTTCTTTCTCTTTTTGTTTTGCCGTCGGGAAATAGAAGTTTGAGAAATATGTTTTGCCGACGGCAAACAGAAGTAAAAAAAAATTTTTTGCCGTCGGAAAACGAATTTAAAATGTTTTTAAAATGTTTCTTAGTGAAACGAATTAGGAAAATGTTTTTTTCCACCAGGAATCATTTGATTCAAGGAAAACGTGGGACGCGAACCCACTTAGGTTTTATCTAGCCGGGCAAATACAAATAAAAAAAATTGTATTCATTGTCTCATATCCTTGGCATGGAATATGCCTAAGGATTTGCCATTTAAATTTTCAAGTTCATACATGGCACTGCCTATAACTTTTTTAACGCGACATTTGACAAATTTAGGCAAAAGTTTGGCGTTAATACCTTGAGTAAAGTTACTCTGCGCGAAGTTTCGATGAAAAACTTCTTGTCCTTCACGATAGTTGACGGCTTTCGCACGAGTATTGTACGTGTTTTTTGACTTAACGTATGCCCTGAATATATTCTTCGATACATTTTGTCTCGCGAGGGCGGTTTTTACAGCATTTGGCAAGACTAACATTTCCGAGTCGTTCAAGGCATCCAGTTTTCGTAAAAGTCGGTATAAAGATCCGTGTGATATCATGTTTTGCCCAAATAGAGCAAAGTATGGTTGGCAATTCAACGATTCATGTACGTCGGATCGTAGAGCGCAAGCTATGCTTGACAAATGAACGTCCCAATCATTTTGCTCCTTAGATATCATCACCCGCAACTTACTCAAAACGCTCCTGTTAACGCGCTCGGCAATGTTAGCCTGCGGAGAATATAGTGCCGTGCGGATATGCTGCACACCATAATTGGACAAAAACTGTTTAAACTCGCTGGAGATGAACTGTCGCCCATTATCGGAATGAATATATTCAGGGGTCCCGAAAGTATGAAAAATATCGCTTTCGAGGAAAGCTATAACTTTCGACGAGTTAGCTTTCGTCATTGGTTTGAGGAACACGAATTTAGTGAAAGCGTCAACTACTACGAAAACATAAACATTTCCTCGCTTCGTACGCGGATAAGGTCCCAAAAAATCTATGTACAACCTTTGAATTGGTCTTTCCGTCACGATCTGCTTGGTGATGGGTGGACGAAGAACCTTATTCGGTGCCTTTACTATTTTACAAGTATCGCAGTCACTCACGAACGCCTTGATATCTTTAGCCATTTTTGGCCAGTAGTACTTATTTTTTAAACGACAATAAGTTTGCGCAAAACCACTATGACAACTGAGTTTAGATTCATGGACTGATTTAATACATTCGTGAGTGAGAGCATCTGGCAACCACAGACGCCACAATGAATCCTCCTCCACCACATCACCAGTCCTGAACCTTACTCTTTTGTATATATATTTTCCCGATACAACAAGGTCAGGAAGAGCATGATTGATTGGAAAGGATGCTCTTTCTCAACTAAAAATATTGTTCCGAATCGAATTCAACAGAATCAAGATCAATCACTTTACCTATTGCCAAAGAATCAAGCTCTTCATAGTCGGTTTTTGTAGCGGTTACTTCTGCAGATATCTCTTCCATCTCCATTCGCGACAGGACATCCGGCACCACATTGAGGGATCCCTTTCGATGTTCAATTTTGAAATCATAGCCTTGCAATTCCAGGCTCCACCTAGCCAGTCGTCCGGATAACTCCTTCATCGACATCAGCCATTTAAGGCTAGAATGGTCTGTTATTATTTTGAAAGGTAATCCATTAACATAGGGCCTAAACTTCCTGACGCTTAATACAGCTGCAAGACATTCCTGCTCAGTAACCGTGTAATTTTTTTTGCGCTTTATTCAACTTTTTGGACATATAGGCAATAGGTGATTCGTTGTCGTTCTCATCCAATTGGAAAAGAACACCGCCCACTCCATCGGAAGACGTGTCGCACTGAATGACAAAATCTTTCGAAAAATCCGGTTGTTTTAACACTGGTGACGAGGAAAGTGCATCCTTAAGCTTGTTAAAAGCCAACACCGCTTCGGGCGTTAATTCAAATTTTGTCTTTTTCTTAAGACAATCCGTAAGTGGAGCGGTGACGTCAGCGTAATTTCGAATGAATCGGCGATACCATCCGGTAAGGCCGAGAAACCTTCGCACTTGTCGAATTGTTGTTGGAAGCGGAAAGTTGACCATTGCCTCCACCTTGTCAGGATTAGTCTTTAAAGTTCCTTGACCAACAATATACCCAAGGAATTTTATCTCCCGCATGCAGAACTTGCTTTTGTCTAAGTTGATGGTAAGGTTGGCTCGACGTAAGCAAGCAGCCACTTCGGTAAGGATGCGCATATGAGACTCGAAGTCTGCAGTACAAATAAGCAAATCGTCTAAGTAAACAAACACATTATCACGGAGATGACTGGGCACCACTTGGTCGATAACACGACACATTGTCTGACCCGCGTTACTAAGACCAAAAGGCATTACTCTGAACTGGTAAAGTTGCCTACCAGGCACTGCAAACGCGGTTTTCTCTCGAGACTTCTCGTCAAGGGGTATTTGCCAGTACGCGTCCTTTAAGTCGATCCCCGTGATAAAGTGAGTGTCTCTTATGCGACTCAACAAGCCTTCAACGTGAGGCAACGGATACGCATCCTTTACCGTGACTGCGTTAACTTTTCGAAAGTCGAGACATAACCGAACTTTACCAGGCTTTCGACTTCAATAACTCCAAGCTCTAACATGCGGTCCAATTCCTTGTACGCCTCTTCCTGACGCACTGGAGACAATGGATAATGTCGAGATTTAATCGGTACAGCGTTTCCCGTATCGACTGTATGACATCCTAGACTTGTTTTCCCTAAACCTAACACCATAAAGTTTGGAAACAGATTTTTCACCTTCTCTAACTGAAGTTTTTGTTCTGGAAGAAGATCTATCAGTTCCGCTTCAGCTTTAAAATTTACCTCCTCTTCACCATTGTCAATATTTCCTTCAATTTCGCTGATCTCAGGCATTAAATGAAAATTTTGCCAAAAGTTCATCCCAAGGTAAAGCTTTTGGGTGAGGTTGGGAATAAGGTAATAGGTAATTGGTTTAGTAACACCGTTGTACGTCGTTGGAACTTCAAAATATCCCGCGATATTATGCGATTTTCCATCCGCAGTCCGCACTTCGTTTTTATATGGAGTTACTTCTGCCCCAATTTCCTTTACCAATGCCCAACCATCTTTTCCAATAACGGAGATTGAAGCTCCGCTATCTAACAACCCGAAGACAGATTCATCGTAAAGCTTTACTTTGGCATACATCCGACCATCTGAATTAGATGAAATTATGGTTTCGACAATTTGTTTACGAAATTTTTTCGTTGACGAAATCTTCGACGACACTTTTGAATATGAACGCTTGATGAATTATAGCCATGCCCAAAAATACGAGCACGAACTTTGGCATAATTCATCTTGCGATCATGTAATGTCTGAAGATTAAACGCTTTTATGGGATGGGATGCAACTTCAGAATCTTCGACGTGACTTCGTTCCAAGATCTTGATTGGAACATTTTTATCAAGAGCTTTACTTGAATTGTTGTTGGATTGAAATGATTTTATTGTTGAGAGGGGTTGGGAGCATTCCTGGTGGAACGAAGATCCCCACTCCTCCTCTCGTTCCCGTACAGGTTTCCCGAGTGTTTACCGCATTCCACAGTACTCACACCTTTTGCTCCACAAAGAAAGCAAAACAAATTTCTGGTTCTCGATGGACAGAAATGATAGGCATGGCCTTTCTGGTCGCAATTCCAGCAAACATAGTTTGCCGTTGAAGTTGCCTTTCGAGCACCTGAAAAAGCTGCAACTTCCTCCCCCTCGAAAGGTTCCACTTCTTGGTTTTCCGCAATGGCAATTTCATGAACTGCTTTTGGTGCTAAGGATCTTTTAGCTAAAAATCGCTCAGCCTCTCGCGCTTTATTTCGGAGCTCTTCAAAGCTCTTTACATTCGAAGCCAACAAGATTTCACCGAGTTTATCCTTAGTATTGTTTCGAATAACGTTGACCATCTTCTTTTCGTCAAACGGTTCCATTAATCGGTCGTTAAGACCCGCTACAGCATAGTAAAAATCGTCAAATGACTCCTTAGGACCTTGCCTTCGTGTAAGCAAACGCATATATATATTTCGACATCACTTTCGAGTTTGCCGAACTCTTTGTTCATTGCCGTTTTGACGTCGCTAAACTTTGCATCAGGGTTTCTTTTAAGATATGCCCAAAACCATTTGTTTGGCCTACTTCCGGATGAGAGCAAAATTTGAAAATTTGCAATCATCTGTTCGTCTGTATAACCAGAAGATTTTTGCATACGTTTGACTTTGAACAAAAATTCGGAAACGTTTTCAGACCCATCGTAGCTGATATGCCACCGGTCAAGCCTACATCTATCTGACGTGCTAGGCGAAGATGATGGTGCAATTGATTCCCTTGGCGTTGGGGTAAGAACTTCCGGCCCTCCATCAGCGTTATTCGAAAACGGATTAATATTCCTTGAATTGTTTCTTTCCTGTTGATTGATACCAATCGACTCCAACTTTGCTATGACGTTATTCATGAAAACATTTAACGTCTGCATGAGCCTCACCTGATTACCAGTAATCGATGACTCTATGCGATCCAACAATTCGTTTGTTTCATCGACCCTAATTGCATTACGGTTAGTACCACTGCTTTCAGGGGTTTCACCTTCGGCTGTATTTTGTACCCTACCGTTAATGTCAACATTTTCGTTTTCACTAGCCATGGTAGAATGTTAAATCAGAAACAATTGAGTTAATATCTTTAGAAAAACTAAACGTATTATTCAGATCAAAACGATCGATCGTATTTCTAAATCTTTGATGAAACTCCTCAAATTTAGCTTCGGTATACAAACTGACTTCTTGTAGTTTCTCTTGGAACGACTTTCTTCTCTGCTTGCTCATACCTCAACCGGAATCTACCGAGTAAACCCCTTCACTACGAAAAAGGACTTCCGCTACCGATTCTTGAATCCGAGAAAAAAATCAAGATCAATGAATTGATCAGTTCGAAAACCCTCAACAGAACAGGACACTCGAACTCTATTATGGTCCTAATGCAGCTTGAACTAGGAAAACTAAAAAAATAAAAACTATCTATTTCAAAGTCTAACCCAAGAAAATGCAAATTCACTATGTGTGCTCAAAAATGTAAAATGTACCTAATAGTAAAAGTATTTAACTGAAGAAGAAAAAAAATATAATTCGAAAACTTGATTATCAAAAAAAAACGTTCAAATTTCAAAACTATTTTCAAAGATAAAAAAAAATGTATGTATGTACACCTGTAATTCAATTCAAAGTAATTGTAATTCTATAATCTGTTTATATTTTTGCTTATATGTAGTTCGAACATCAACTCTTTTTCCACCAGGAGCAACCCCTTTCTTCGGCTTCTTCTCCTTACCCCTTCTTTCCCATCTCCCCTTCACTATCTCATCCCTTTATGCTAAAAAACTTAACCCATCATCTTGATGGTTTTAGATTTCAAACAAATAACATTCTGTTCTTTTTTAAACAACAAAATGTTTTATTAAAATATTTAAATTTGAATGGCTTTAATTTTAATTCACAAAGTGTGTATATGTATGTTGTGGAATTCAAGTTAATATTAACAAAAATTTAATTTATCACGACAAAAAAAATGAATTTATTTTACAAACAAAACTAATTATATGTAGTAGGTATGTGGCAATCATACGCCAATCAAGCGAAACTCCGATTGATTCGATAAGAATCGTCTTCGATTTATTACAAACAAAATGGATCTTCAAGATCTCTTTTATCTTCTTAGTCTCTTTTTCTTTTAAAATCTCAACTCCCCTTTTTGCGAAACCCCCCCTCTTTATTTGAAGCTATATTTATTTCCTTTTTCTTTTCTTTTTTGTGAACACTTTCGTTAACCCGCACTTTTATTCATATATATGTATATGTATTAAAATGAAATAAAATTGACTTACCCGTTCTTCTGCTGTAGTGGCCACTGCTGCTGGAAGGCTGGGTCGATGAATAATTTAATATACTATGTAGGTTACAGCTGTACGAAATTGTTCACTGTTAACTAACTTCAAACAAAGCAAATTAAACTAATTTTATATTACGTTTCGCGGAACATATCTCATCCAAAGATTTTCGGATTTGAATAAACGATATTGTCACCACAAATTTAATTTAAAATAAAAGTTGTTAAGTTTTAAAACAAAAATAGTTAAACTTTAGAATTAAAAAAAATATATGTATGTATTAATGATGGTGGTCGAACTGATGTAGGTTTTACTCCGGGGCTTTTTTGTCGGCGCCTAGACACTCTAGGCTACCGGGCTTCTATAGGTTAGGAGTGCTGAATATTCAATATGAGTCCGCCCACGTAATCCTGTTGAGATTTCTTTATAGTTTATTCCTTTTTCAGGAAACCTTATCAATTCTATCCAGGATACTTTTCCGGAGCTGATTTAGAAAAAAAAATAATTCCTTATAATTTCTTTTGTATTGAAGCGAAGAGTGCAGATACTTATATGCAATTCTATATATGCATCTACATACGTGCATACATATATTACATATATTTGTACATATACATAAATGCAAATTATGTCGAAATTTTTACCTTGATTGTTGGATAATTAATTCCCTTTTTATTCCAGGCACACCAAATGTAATTTTGAAACAAAATTTCCGTTAACAAAACTTTACCACTTTATTTAACAAAATGGGTATTTAAAATTATATTTGAAATTTAATGTAGGTCATATGACTGACTATGACTTTATTTGCTGGTGCTTCCTCTAGGCTTTCGGCTTTCAAAAAGAATCTAAGCTTCCTAGCCAACCTGCGGACTACCCATTTTCATATTTTAGAGAATCCAGCAAAGCTCCTATCCCGTTGATGGTTCTCCAACTCACCAACACACGGATCCCAGTCCCTATCTAACGCTTCTGAATCAAGCGGATCTCTTCTTGCAAAGTGGAAATGTTGCTTCTTAGAAACTCTACTCAACCTAAGATTCCTAACAAACATTTCCACCTTACCGCCTCCGTATCTGCAACGATTACTATCTGATAGTAAGTTTTGCCTTTTTGTGTTGCATATTTTAGGGATACCCGGTTTCGGTTAGTTTGAAATTGAGCTAGGTAACAATGCATTGATTTCATCAGCAAAAGTAGAGCGAGGAATCACTGGCAATGTTTGCCGAAAATCACCAGATAATAGTAGAATAGCTCCACCAAAAAGTCTATCATTACTGTTTAAATCCTGCAAAGTTCTGTTTAATGCTTCAAGTGAATGTTTATGAGCCATGGTACACTCATCCCAAATTATGATTGAACTCCTTTGTAACACTGTAGCCATTCCACTCCTTTTCTTAATGTTACACATAGCATTTGGATTTTTATGGACATCTAGCGGTAACTTAAAAGCAGAATGAGCTGTTCGACCACCATCTAACAAAGTAGCAGCTATGCCTGATGATGCAGTTGCTAATGCAATTTTCTTTTGTGACCGTACTTTCGCAAGGATCAACGATATCAAAAATGTTTTACCGGTCCCACCTGGTGCATCCAAGAAAAAAAAAACCACTTTGTTTAGCATCAACAGCCAACATAATCCGATTGTATACATTTTTTTGATCGTCAGTTAATAATGGTTCATTATTAGCAACAATCGTAGCTAAATCAAGATTATTAAATTGTTCTTCTCGCTGCAAATCACTATTCACTAAGTCTATAGCTGGAAGATTAGGTGATGGCATACCATAATGACTAAGAGATGAATTTGAGATCATAATACATAAGTCTTCAATTAATATCAATGCTTCATTATACATATCTGGTGTGAAATCTAGATTTGGACATTGGTTTGTTTGTTTAAGTCGGTATAGTATATCTTCAGTCATGTAGTTTTTATATTTTTCCCACAGTATAGATGACTGTGTTGGAAAACATGTCGTCAAGATGATGGCAAATAGTTGACGAATACAACTTGGCGAGGACGTTAAAGCTGCATCAGCAAGTGTCAGATCCCAATGATTGTCATTTTCTAAAAGTTGCAACTCACGACATGCATCTTGATACGTACTGAACACTCGACCATTAACTTTTCGTAAAAATTGGAAAGAGGAACATTTACCAACAACAAACGCAAAAAGAAGCATTCACGTTGTTTTGGATGTACTGTATAAAGTCGATCCAGTGTCTTAGCTTTAAATATACCTGCTATAGAAGGATGTGTTTCTCCTTTTTTACGTGGCTCCCATTTTTTAGTTGACATGTTCCATGTAAAATAGCATGGAATATCGGTATACAATAATTTTCTTGCGAATCGGCCAAAGGCATCAGTTTTTTGACAAAGTGAGAAAAATCCAGTTAACGTCGTTTTTGGTGGTCCAAATGCTCTTTGAAAAACATTCTCTTCAGTGAAATATATGTACACGTTGACCATTTTCAAGATGCACTGCAAGATGTTGGATAGATGGTTATCTGTGGTGTATGGGAAAACTAAGAATACGCCAGATAGCTTCGTTGCTGCTAATGTGTCTGCCCATTTGGTATCGTGCTATTTCGTCATTTTCATTTATGTTTTGTACTCCAAACATGGCTAAATCACTGCCCTTATTGACGTACTTGCAAATGTACTTAATGCATTTAATTGAACTACAAAGCACTACATTAATATGAGCCTTGTATGTTTTTGAGAGCAGTGGTGAGTACGGTACCACCCTTGTCAATTTCTAATTGGTTAGAATTTGACGTTCTTATTTTAAATGTGTGACCACCGTTATCGGCGTTTCTACGGCGATACAACGGATAACCATCGATATCAGTAATAGTATCATTCGTGAATTTCTTGGGAACATTTTTTTTACATTTCCCATTTTCCATGCATGGCGATGTCATATTAAAAGCACCACACGGCCCGTGAATCATGTGACTTGTAACAATGTCAAATAATTCTTGATCATTTGATGAATCTGGAATTTCGGCTGAAATAATTTGATCAATTTCTTCTGGACGAATTTTAACATCAAGCCAAATTAAAATGTGAGCATGAGGTAAGCCTCGCTTTTGCCACTCAATTGAATACAACCAACAACACGTTTTGCCAAAGACTGAATATTTTACAATAAAATCAATTAAGGATTTTAATTTTTGTTTAAACACTCGTGCAGTAATGTCGTGACGATGTATCGACTGTTGACCTGGTAATAATAAAGTTTGTATTTCCTCCCAATTTGGATTGCACGTAAATGTTATAAACAAATCTGGACGCCCGTAATGACGGACATAAGTCATCGCGTCCTGAATGTATTCTTGCATGTTTCGTGGACTACCGCTGTAGCTTGAAGGTATAATAACTGCACTGCCGATTTCATTGGTGTTTAAGTTTCCATCGATGTTTCCAACAACAGCAGGATGTATTCCTCTGATCGTAATTTAGCTTGGTTAAACCGAATAAATCGTAAACGTTCGCTTTCAATCTTAGCAAACATATCTACAACGTATTGATGATACAAATGACGATATCGAAGAATATAATTGTCCTGATTATGTCTAATCATTAATCGATGCGCGTAGTAATTCATTGAACTAACTTTTTTACTTAATTCATTACCATTGATTGGATCACACTGTTTGATATTGATGTGATATTCATCTTGTCCTTGCCAGAATATCAATGGGCTCTGGAGTGCGTCGTACAAACGGTGTATATCTGAAATTCTACTCACTGTATTATCTCGGTGTGTAATTTTAATAGATCTGTTGTCAACTGGATCACCGACCATAATAATAGCAACTTCATCTACGATTGGCGCATTGAATCTGCCAGCATGCTCTCCTGATGGTACTTTGTCAGCTTTGATGACAATTTGATAATTGTCATTTTTCAATTGTGGTGATACTCTTTTGAACAGTTGAACAAGATGATTACGGTTCTCTAAAAATATTTCCAACAACACTACAATTGCTCTCTCTTCTGCTTGTTCAATAAAATTATACTGGCATCGAGTTGTCACACGTTCTTCACAACTGCGCATGAAGTAGATTTGGAGAAATTTCGGATCTTCATTTGGCATTGGCATCAATGATCCAATTTTATGGTACACTTGGCCTTGTATTTTAAATGTTGTTTCAAAATTACGACCATCAGATGAGAGATCGCAAATTTTAGATGCTCCAAATGATGTCATTTGAAAGCAAGAATTAAACTTTCGTGTCTTACGCAAAAATAATTTTGAATCATTTGAAATGCCAGAAAGTAGTGATTTCAAGGGTTCAGGTGGAGTAGGTAGTAATGGCAATGCAACTTTTCCGGATGCACAACACATGCCAGGTGTTTCATTGCGAAATTTTAACGCTTGACAATACTTACATATTTTGTCCATCTCACCGATGGTAACTTTGGGATCAGCTGAGTAATTAATGTCTGGTGCATAATTAAATGCCAGACGAACAAATGATTCTCTTGTTAATGCACGGCTGGTCCGTTGACTTTCTCGGTTTCGTTGTCTAAATGAATCTATGTGTTGTTCACGTGCCGCTCTTGTTCTCGATAAATAGTCTTGTAGACGATTATCATGCTGTTGCATTGATTCATGTGCACGAATATCTGCTATATGGATTCTTTGAGTTGCATTTCTTTCTGCTCTTTGCTCAACTGATTCGTGGGGTCTTTCAAGACGTCGATTTCGAACTTTTTTGCTACGGGCATTGTGGAGGTTAGATTTCTTTGGTGGCATTTTACTGAGAATAGCAATTGTTAGTTAAAATTCAATCAAAATAAAAAAAAATTATACAATTTTGCAGTCAAGATAACCCTGTTTAAGATGAAATATTCGTCTCCTTGAAGAACAAAAACAGAATAATACAAATTTTATTTCAAAGTTAAAACATATTTCAGAAAAAATAAGTGATCATATATAATTAGAACAGTAGATTGTATATAAAGTATTTTTCATTTGCAACATATATGCAATTTAGACCATTAATCGAAATATAAACTATCCTATATCTCAAGTTAGACCAAATTACACATAAAATGCCAACTTTCATCAAAATCGGTTGACTTGGTGAAGAGTTCACTTGGAACATACATATGACACTGGATTTTTATATATTAATGCAACATAATATACAATTTAGACCATTAATCGAAATATAAACTATCCAATATCTCAAGTTAGACCAAATTACACATGAAATGCCAACTTTCACCGAAATCGGTTGACTTGGTGAAGAGTTCACTGGGAACATAAATATGACACTGGATTTTTATATATTAAGATATATATATCTGAATTTTTTGTAAATCAAAAGAATATCCATTGAAAGGAACAAAAATGAAAATGATACAATTTAGGAAAACCAAAAAGAAGTTTTTTCCTTGGGTTTATTTAATATTTTTTTAATTACTCAAAAACTAAGACATTTAAACATTAAATAATAGCATTGAATTTTAAAAACAAAATTTATACTAAATTACATACAATTTTGAAAAAAATTAGAAATTTATTTACTAGCTCCGCCACATCAAAAGCCGTCGGGTCAAATTGTATGACTTGTTGCAATACCGCTTCGTTTTGTTTGGTTGCTTATTATGCTTATAGCTTGTTAAGTCGTTTGCAATATGCATAACGAATTCAGGGAGTTCTTCTATAATGCCAGTCCTTAAGCTTACCAAAACTGCAGGGAATCCTAAAATAAAAAAAACATACAAAACTGATGAAATTATATTTTGAATTTCCATTCGGAAGACTTACCAATGTTTTCCGACTACCGTCATTTAGGAGGTGCTTTATTATGTCAGCAGGTTGCTTCAAAATCGACATTCGGTTCAGCTACTTCATCTACGTCATCTGTGTCAGCCCGCTAAGTATCCCTGTCGTCCTTCAATGGCAACAAGATAGTGAGACATTTGTTGCTACAAGCTTACATCTAGAATATTAAGATTAAGCGAGTTGACCACGATATGAATGCTTCGATTCGTACTTACACAACTGATCTCCGCGCCCTGTTGGGTCGTTAATTTGAGAGGCTTGCATTATATTTCTTGGCAGCTGATGAATAAGTCGAGTTGAGCGGTTTCTGTTACTGCAGTTAAATCGTTCTAACACCAACACTGAACTGCTGGGAGAAGAGCGTTAGCGGTCGACTATTGCATGGCTAAACTTCCACTTGCATCATTGACTTGTGGTGTTGTTTCTGCTGGTTTTGTTGCATTGAATGCATTTGAATATTGGTAGAGATGGTGACACCTCCATCTTCAACGCCTGCGGGAGCTATTCCGTTGAGATGTACACACAAACACAATGGGCAGCGTCTGTCGTTAAAAACATTGATATTATTTTGTCAAAAGAAATATTATATACAAAAAACTTGCCTGCAAATCAGCGCCTTGTTTGCTTTGTCTTCCAGATTTCTTCAGGGAAATTGCTTCCTGCATTATGGTATGTTATCGGCAGCATCTAAAATGAAAACACAGACTATAAAATAAATCGATTATTGTTGCACCTCCTTCACTGCAATTTGACTTACTTTTTATTCAATGAAGTGAACTTGTATATACTTTCTTCATTATAAGGAATTTCGGTCTGAAAATTACCAAATTATATTAAATATCAAAACAATTAACAAAAACTTACTCTTCAAATCCGAAATCCATTGTTTTGTTTTGCAACATTGATTGTCATTTTTGACAGGTCACAAAAATTCCATAAGTTTCTATTTTATCCCAATCCCCCATTTTGTTTTTTTTTTCCCCACTGACATGTATTCACCGATAGCGAATTTGAGAGAGTTCACCTCGAATTTGAGAGAGTTCACCTCGAATAAAATTTGAGGGTGTTTCAGGTAGGACGGGTACCGGTCGGGACTCTTGATAATATATTTCCTCTATGATCGCTTGCGTCTATTTTTAAATATATATATATATATATAAGTTTTATTAAATGAAACTCTTATCTCCAACCAGAGAGAAAAAACTAATCGAGAGAGTCAAATTTCCTCGTCTCCGTCCCCTCGAAACATTTTGACTGCATTTTTTATAACGTGTTGAATACCTATCGGTGTATACTTGTTCTCACCTCGGAGAAAAAAAAAACTTCAGTTCTGGGATTGTGACATTTCTCATTTGTGTTTATTGCCAGCCAAGAAGGTTTTGTTTTTTAAAGTCCCACTATATTATTTGTAATCATCATAACATCTTGTCATTTTTATAGTTAGAAATTCTAGCAAACATTTTTTGTTTTTCAATAAATTACGGGAAAAGTTATAAAAATCGTGGTGAATTTGTTTTTCTTTTCTTTTTCTCTAAGTTGCAGATAGATGGCAGCAACAACCAAACAAGAAAGGATGTGTTCAGAAAGCGTTGTTAAGGTTTTTTAGACTAGACTTTATTTGTACATATGAGCAAGTAAATATTTTTCATATATTTTTGTTATGTTTATTTCAACAGTAATATCTTAACTAAAACTTAACTAATGTATTATCTTAAATATATTGCATCGAATTATTGGTATGTGTTACTATAAAAAGCCGAAATAATAAAGTTCTACAATTTACAGAGAATATTTATATAAAATATCCATATCTTCTTCAATTGCGGTATCAATCGACATTTCCTGGACGATAATGTTAACGTAACATTACGAGTATTTGTTATGAATTACTTTTTCAGCTTTTTATTTCACCAACAAATATCAAATATGAAATTTGGCTGAGATAATAACAACTTAAACATAGCAGATTCTATGTTTACAGTTATTCAGGTTTAGCCCTAAATTTAGGTTTGAATTTATTTATGAAAAGCCTAAAGAGTTTAGCAAACATCTTTGAATAAGTTCATGTCCTCTCGTCGTATTCTGCGTTTTGCATTAATTGTTGTCTATCTCCCGTCCCCGTCGCAGTCTCGTTTAATTTATTTTATTTAAAACAAAACAAAAAAATCTCAAATAAAATGAAAAAAAAAAAAAAACAGTGATCAACAAAAATAATCAACTAATCAACAGAAAATAATAATGAACAAAAAAAAAACAGTGGATAACAACAGAAATATATAAAAAAAAAGCAACACAAAGGAAAAAAGACAATAATAAAAGTACTAAGTACCTACCAGAACACAGTAAGTGCATTCATTTTTTGTACAGTTAAGTGCATGCAGGTGCATGCATTGGGCTAAGCTTTTTGGAAGCTCGCTCAATTGTGTGTATGGGTTGGATTGTAGATTACTGATTTGATTGTTAGGGTCCGGACCAATTTAACTTAACTACTAAGGGCATAACACTAGTAGTGTGGTTCTATTGTAAAGACCTCTTAAATAATCTTATACAGTGATATACATACTTAGAAGTTTGTCTCTTTTGATTTTAGGATTTCTTTTCTACTTGCGACATATAGGAACTTTATGGCATGTTTTGCATTCGTGCAAGATTTCGAACTCGAGATTTTAATCAAACATGATATTACGATGGTAGAGAAGTCGAAAAAAGTGGGTCCCGCAATTCCGTCCGGTCTGTTTTGTCTGTCTGTCCACGAGCAGATTCGCGTTAGGCTTTTTTTAATTTTTTTTAAGATCAAAACTAACAGTGGCCCCATACAATTTTTTTGGTCAAAAAACGAAAATTCGAATTTTCTCAAAAACAAACCGATAGATTTTTTTTAAATTTTCTCTTAAATGTAATTTTTTAACTTGGCTTCTTTTAATAAGAAAAACATATTTTTGTATTGCTCAGGAGAGGTACTGCTCATAGAACCGTTATTTTGTTTTTTAATTTTCTCAGCAACTTATGAACTGATTTCAATATTTTTTTTTTGAATAAGCTCTTTTATTGCCTTAACTATATTTGATTATCAAAAGTGCAATTTTTTATTGTTTGTATTTTTAAAAAAATATTGATTTTTTTTTCAAAATTCTATATCTATCTCAAAAACGGGTCAACATTTTTTTACGAAATTTAAATGTAGAGCGTATATTTACAATCACTAAACAACTGCATACCAAAACTATTTTTAGAACAAAATTGAAAAATTTTATATATAAAAAATTAATTTAAGAAAAAAACGTTCTAACGATTTTCAAAAAAAAAATTGAAAAATCAAGGTTTTTTGATTTATAAAATGGCATTTAAATTTTTGAAGACAAACTTATTTTTCTTCTAAAATTTTGAATCTTAAATTAATTTTTTTTTTAATTATTTTACTTGTATTAAATATAACTCCCTCCCATCTCACCAAATCAAATCCTGTGCGTGATACCGAAAGAGCGCATTACTTTGACAAAATTTTAATTGCATTCCTATCTTTTATCCAAATTAATGCATTTGGTGCATATTAATGTATTTTTATAACTTAAATTATTGTTAATGCCAACGATGGCCGTGTAGCGCCACTGCATCGGATTAACGAATATGAAATACATATTTAATCAACAATCTATTTTAAAGTGTCTATCAAGAAGTATTATCTTGGTACCTTGGTATATTTAATTTCAAAATATTATTCTTTAAGAATAAGGTTGTTTCACACATACATATTTAACTTGCCTTCGCCTATATAAAAGAATAAATACTTAGTACAAGTTAAAGAAACGTGCCAGAAAGAGTGTTATGTATTTTCTATTAGAATTACAAAACGCACAAGAGCCTGACTGTAAACAACACATGAATAGCAATTTTTTGTACCTGTTCGTATGCTTGTTTCTTTTAAACTTTAACGAAAAAATAAACTGAACGTAATAACTCCATGTTAGCGCTGAAAACTTGTAGGAAAGAAGGGATGTGATTGGATTGTAGTAAGCACCTTCTACCACCAATAATATTCCTTCATTGTCATCATAAACATGTCTTTATCTATCTATCTGGATAAAGCTGAGCACGCCAATGAACTATTCTTTATACGTTTTAGACACCTACCTAACTACACAACCAATAGGCGATCGCTTTACAATTCAAACCTCATGTTCTTCCTCTTTCTTATCTTTAGATAATTTATTTTCCATCCTGGTTAAAATAAAGCTATCCAAAGAAAAAAGCTTTAAACTAACTAGTTGAATACACAAGCAATTGTTTTCGTTAAGTATGCTTACAAGTATTTTTCATTTCCGGGATGAGTTGTCCTAGGATGAGTTGTGTCTTGGGATGAATCGCGCGGTATTTTTGACAAATCAAATTTCATTTATATCTTTAAAGACAAACTTATTTAACAGGTATATTTTTAACTCTTATAAAGGTACTTTAAACACACTCTTTGCATACAGGAGCAAGTTCGTGCGACCCAGTCGTGCATTTTATTTATATTGAAATGAGTGGTAATTTTAGAGTAGATTATTGTAATGTTCGTGGGCTGAGATCGAATTTTCTGTCTGTGTACATCCACACTAATTCTAACAGACCAGCTGTTTTGGCATTGAGTGAAACCCAAGTAGGTGAAGATTCCGATCCTGATGAATTTTTTTTCATGGGTATTGCTTGGTGCCATTATTCTTCTCACTCCATGGTCTCGCCAAATATATTAGGAATGATGATGCCTATCAACTTTTACCACAATACGGTCATTATACCAACTCCTTCACTAATTTCGTGTGGTTAAAACTTTCCGTGAATAAAAACATCATTCACTATTGTTTCATTTATCGGAGCCCAAACATGGACAGAGTTTCGACTTCTCAGGAATTTGATGCTCTGTCTGACTCCATTCAAAGAATTGTCTTCCTGTATCCTCACACTGAAATCGTTATTACGGGCGATTTCAATGTACACAATTCTTCGGTACGTGACTGTTTACCTCCGCCGGTTTACATCTGCCAGTTTACCACCTTGGCTTGTTGTGGCTGCGAGGAAAAAATGAAAGATGAGCATATTTTTCATATTGTGTTTTATTTGAGAAATAAAAATCAAATTATACACTAATACTGGTGTCGTTCTCCATTCGTTTTTTTTTTCTTGACGTTTCTTCCTCTACCTCCAATGAAACGGGTTATGGTCTGTCCATTCTTCGGACGATTCTGTTTCCAAAACAGAAGAGTTCTGCTCTTCTCTGTGAAAGTCAGTCCAACGGAATGGTTTCAGAAGACTTCTGGGCTCTTCCGAAGGCTTCTGGACGACCAAGGGAAAGCGACATGAATGTAGGTACATCGGCTGGGCGGCTTAGGAACCATCTGTTCCGAGGCGACCGAGGATGGGTGTCTCAGTAGCCAGGGCCAACGTCACCTGCAAAATAAAAGAATTTTTATGTGGCAAAACCATTAAGGAAAAGTACAAAATACTTAGCTTCGGCTTGGGAGGTTCCTTCTTTCCGTGCTGGAGCTGTCCGTCTGGGTGGTTTGTTTTTTTTGCATCCTTCTTTCTTCTTGTTATGTTTTTGTTTTGTTTATGTTTTTAGTTCCATAGTTAGTTGGGATAAGGATTATTTTGTTAAATAAACATTAATAAAACTCGCGAACAAGGAAAAAACGTGTTGCAATTTGCAAATAAATGATTTCGAATCTTGGTTCTGTCAAAGTTAAGTGTACAAGTTGACAGATGACAGCTCACTTTGTATCCCACTGTAGCAAGGGAAAGTTTTGCTTATCTAATACACGACCCAGGATAGAAGAAGAGTAGGGTCGTTATTTACTGGCCAGATTTGAATGTTTACGAGAAAGACCGTTGTGCTTCTCAGCCGATAGTGCGGGCCAATGGTAACTAAGAATCGTTACGTAATAACGATGAGGTGATGGGCTAGGTAGAAAGGTACAATAGATCGTACAGTAGATCGACAATTTTCACCATCGTCATCGGTGCGATCGGTACTAGGCCAAAGCTAGCAAATCACTTGTCAAGTGAAAGGTAGTGAGGGCGGTCGTTGTGCTGCATTGAATTTTGTTACGAATAGTTTGTGCCGGTTGAACAATAGAACAATTAAAGAATAGAAATAGTGCTCTCGGTTAGAAAAGCTGAAGAATAGCTTGATTCGAGTTTGGTTTTATTCGTTAACTAAAAGCGCATAAAGGTGAGTGCGTAAAGAATGCAAAATTAGTGCGAGTTAGTGGTGTTTTGTTTTTGATTAAATTAGGGTGAATTTTTGGGTGGACGTAATTCGGGCTAGAACCGAAAGACGAAATACGGTCGGCCGCATCAATTGGTGTCTAGCTGTTGGAGGGAGGGCCAAAAAAAGCCCCGAAGTTAAATCTGACCCGTGAAGCACCCGGGTCCACAAGTAACCCTATCTTATTTAAGCATAAAATTGTTAGTGTAGTGACTAAGTGGGCAGCTCAAATAAGCCTTTTTGCACATACTGAGCGCCCCGAAAATTCACCCGCGCTGCGGATTTTTGCCGATAGAGTTTATTATACGCATGCAGCTAAAAGAAAAAGGATTTTATTAGTGCTCAAGCAAACTAAAGTGCCGTCCGATAGTCCGGTAGTGAAGCCCCGGCCTTGCACAGATCACCGGCAGGCAAGAGGCGCCTGAGCACGCATGGAAGAACGACGTTTTTGCTTGGTCATCTCCGTTACCTTGGCTATTTATTTATATAATTATTATTATTGATTCATTTATTTATTCCAAGTTTTACATATTTATTATCTTTTTTTATTATATTCTTCAATTATTTACTTAGCATTCAATCCTTATCTTTTTTTTATTGTTAATATCTTTTTGTTTGAATATAATTCTCACTGTGGGTTTTTTTTTCTCTTTCTTAAACTCAGTTCAGAATTCTTTTTTTTTTTGTTCCAATTTAATTCTTATTTCGACTTGCCATAGGGAGTGTTTGCTAACGTGGGGTAGGTTTCAACCGTGTAGGCGAAGAGTGCCAAAGCAGCGCGACGGCGACGACGTCGACGAAAGCGCGTGCCTAACGCAACATTTTGCTCCTCCCCTCGTATACACCCGCATAAGAGCTCTGTGTAGGTAGGAACTGGGGATCGTAAGTCAAGCCCTGGATTGGGCAATAGTAAGACCCCCACTTTATCGAACCGACTCTTAGGTAGAGTTTGAGATATATATATAATTTTTAATTAGAGTAAATTTATTAGCAAAAGTTATTTCTAGTTAAATTTGTTTTTTTTTTTTTGTTAGTACCATTTTGTTAGAGTCCACTATTCTGTTTCCTTGGATGTTTTTTTTTTTGAAGAAATAAATTGAATGTTAATTACAAATTAATCCTAGAATGTCTGTTCAGCTTCGTTTCTTTTCCTTTTTCGTTCATGTCTGAGATCTTTGTCATCATGAAGTGGTGAGTCAATTGGAAGGAGGTGCGGTAAGGTAAGCGGGTTTTCGAAGGGGTAGTATGTGAGTCCACCACTGACTTGTCTCCAGATTTGGGGAATCCGAGATTCCGGCCAATTGGATTCCAGGCTGGGAGGGAACAGGCCAAACCGTGACGTCATCAACGGTGTCCCAGGAAAGCGAACAAGTGGTGGTGGTGTATCTATATTTTCGAATTCTAACATACAAATCAAGGCATGATCTATGTTTTTGGAAAGAGGTGAGGTCCAGCTACGGTGGCAAGACCCCCCCATCTGACGAGTATAGCTGAGCAACGCAAGCATGCCGCAGCTACCTTAGCGGACATTCCTTCCCTTCCCCGATTCCGCCCAAGTCCTTCTTCTGATGATTCCTTCCTCGCCCGTCCCTCTCCTATCCATACCCTTCCATTTGCCTCGTTTCAGGCTTCAACATTCGGGCCAGACAACACCAGAAGGAGTGTGTGCTGAGATCTTCGCTGAGTTGAACCACCTAACTCAGCTGGTCAACGAGCCCACTCGAATATGGTCAAAATGCTTCCTCGATAGTGACGTTGACGCCAGCGCTGATATGATCGAAAGTTTGATTCTCCTGGGAATGAGAACTTTTATCCCGAATAGGGTTAAAAGCATTAGACCTTAGGAAAACGCATGGTTCGATTCGAGCTGTAAAGAGGTTATTAGAGTCAAGAAGGTAAGTTTCCGTTGTTTTAAAGCCAATCCAACTGAGGAAAACCAGAATAAGTTCAAGCAAGCCAGGAAGGCCAGGTCTCGTTCCGAGTGGATGGAAAACCGCATTTGTCCACCCTATTCCTAAAAAAGGGGAATCTTCCTCGCCCTCTAATTACCGAACGATTGCACTTACGTCCCTTCTTTCCAAGGTCATGGAAACGCTGATTAATTATCAGCTTAAGAAATATCTTGAGGAACGGAAGCTTCTTAATGACCGGCAATACGGCTTTCGTAGCAATAGGTCTACTGGTGATCTCATGGTTCATCTCGACGAACAGTGGAACAAATCTTTACATTGATTTGGAGAAAGTTAGATAATTGCACTTGATATTTCAAAGGCATTTGATAAAGTTTGGCATCTTGCTCTCTTATCGAAAATGCGTGCTTTCGGTATCGACGAATCTCTTCTTCGTTGGATTAGAAATTTTCTTTCCAACCGTTCAATACAAGTTGTTTTGGACGGATTCAATTCTGAAACCCATAAAATAAATGCTGGTGTGCCCCAGAGCTCTGTTTTGTCTCCGACCCTTTTCCTCATTTTTATAAATGACCTCCTGTGTGCTACTTCTAATCCAATACATTGTTTCGTTGACGATACCACTCTTAGCTTTTCATATTCGTTCCCAGACTCACGACCCTCCTCTTCGGATGTGGAACTACAACGGCAAAATATGATTAGCTCATTAAATTCCGACCAACACAGCATTGTGCAATAGGGAATAAAAAATCGTGTGGAATTTAATGCTTCGAAAACGCAATGCTGTCTTGTATCGTTAAAGCGAGATAAACCATTTTTGCCACTATCTGTTAGTGGTACTTGCATCAACGAAACGGAAAATCTCGACATCCTTGGAATGTGCATCAGCAACCAGCTTTTGTGGAGCGATCACATACGCGATGTCGCCAAAAATGCCGCAAGATGTGTAGGTTTTTTGAGACGTTGCAAGAAATTTGTCTCTCCGTCTGATCTGGTTACAATCTACAAAACCTATATACGTCCGAAACTTGAATATAACTCTCATCTCTGGGCTGGTGCTCCAGTAACTTATTTAAGCCTCTTGGACAGTATACAAAGAAGAGCTTTTAAAATAATTGGTGACATTAACATCATCAACTCGATTACGTCACTCGAACATTGAGGCAAGGTTTCTTGTCTCACCCTTTTTTACCGTTATTTTAACGGACTATGCTCTAGTGAAATAGCCAGTTGCATTCCTCCCCTTAAACAATTTAACCGTAATACCCGCGCTTTTAGGAATGCCCATCATTTTACCCTTGAGCCCAACTTCGGTCGTACTATGAAGTACAGATATTAATTTTTTAGCTGTACTACTCGAATGTGGAACGCCTTGCCACGCTCTATCTTTCCCTATCATTGGGCAGGTTCAGCCGACATAAGGGACTTGAAAGTAAGGCAAGTTTCTAGCATCTGATTGGCCAGCTGCCAAAAAATTGCCTTCCAATTAAGCCAACTTTATTGGAAAGTTGACTGGAAAGTTAGTCAGGAAAAATCTCCCTAACTATCAAGTCAAGTCAACTTATGTCAAAATGACAATTGATCATCTTTTTTAATTCAACTAAAAGCTGAACTTTATTACTCAATTATTTATTTATTTTCTGCATAACTTCATTTAATGCTTTCTAAAAAGGTTCCTTGTAAATTTGGAAAAGAAATAAGTAATATTTCTTTAAAATACAAAATACAAATCGTGATGGACTTGTAGCTTGCCTGAGGAGTGTTTTGTAGAAAATAATGATTTTGGTAGTTTTTGTACTATGAACTTGAAGTAGAGGTTTGTGACGTAAAGTTCTGAATTTTAAATTGATGACACTTGAAAAACTAACTAGTTGCCTTGGTCAAAATTTACGTTCAAAGAATGAAGTTGACTGCAAATGAAGTCTCTTATGTTGTCTGAACCTGCCCATTGCAATGTTCAGGAATTCAAAATCAATGTACACCGACACCTCTTATCCAACCCTTCCCTCTTTTCCTAATGCTCACACTGTGTCTTTGGCATATTAAAGGTATAAAAAACCCGTTTTAGTGTTTGCTAATTATAAAAACAAAAACAAAAAAATCCGTGTTTACATTCTGTAACTCTCGCAACGGTCTGAGCGAAAATTAAACGCAGCTTATAAATAAAATAGTAACAGTAGCAGTCATGAAAAGTGCTTTCTCAAATTAGCTTTCGGATTAGGTTTACAACTGTAGGTCCTACGCCTGACAACATTACCCGCAAACAGGAATGGTTCAGAGTTGTAAGTTTCTAGGTCCTAGTTCTCATTGGACTGTTGCTCCATCTATTTTTGTTTAACTTATTTAATGATTAAAACTGACTTCAAATAACTTGATAATATTTCTCTAAATGCGTAATTTAGAATTGTTTCTAAATCCTCATTGTTCTCGCACCTAACAAGAGTAATTAATTTCACTTCATATTCGAATGATATTACTCCCAATCGAAAACAATGAGAGTACCCAAAAAGTTGATCATCCACAATCTATTTTCTTTGAGCACCGCAAAATTGGTCGTGTGTTTGGTACAATAATGTACCTACAGGAATCGTTTATATCTTCCTGGAATCCTTGAAGTGTGAGTAAGAACGTTGCATTCACACTTTTTAGTAAAAATCAAAAAAATGTATAAACACACGTCCAAGTGAGTTCCAATGTTTGTATTTTCCTATCAAAAATGTTTAAAAATGTAAACATTGGCATTTTTGTTGACGTTTTCAAATTCACCTCGAAGAAATAAACAGTTATGTTATGTGTGATGTTGAGGTGATGTCACACTTTTATTATTTTTTTTTTGTTTGAAAAACTTAACTTATAGTGAAATTGTTAAAACTTGGTCACTGTTTTTAATTAATTAGTAATGGAAATAGTCATAGTCAGACCGTTGCGAGAGTTGCAGAATGTAAACACGGATTTTTTTGTTTTAGTGTTTGCTAATTATAAAAACAAAAACAAAAAAATCCGTGTTTACATTCTGTAACTCTCGCAACGGTCTGAGCGAAAATTAAACGCAGCTTATAAATAAAATAGTAACAGTAGCAGTCATGAAAAGTGCTTTCTCAAATTAGCTTTCGGATTAGGTTTACAACTGTAGGTCCTACGCCTGACAACATTACCCGCAAACAGGAATGGTTCAGAGTTGTAAGTTTCTAGGTCCTAGTTCTCATTGGACTGTTGCTCCATCTATTTTTGTTTAACTTATTTAATGATTAAAACTGACTTCAAATAACTTGATAATATTTCTCTAAATGCGTAATTTAGAATTGTTTCTAAATCCTCATTGTTCTCGCACCTAACAAGAGTAATTAATTTCACTTCATATTCGAATGATATTACTCCCAATCGAAAACAATGAGAGTACCAAAAAAGTTGATCATCCACAATCTATTTTCTTTGAGCACCGCAAAATTGGTCGTGTGTTTGATACAATAATGTACCTACAGGAATGGTTTATACCTTCCTGGAATCCTTGAAGTGTGAGTAAGAACGTTGCATTCACACTTTTTAGTAAAAATCAAAAAAATGTATAAACACACGTCCAAGTGAGTTCCAATGTTTGTATTTTCCTATCAAAAATGTTTAAAAATGTAAACATTGGAATTTTTGTTGACGTTTTCAAACTCACCTCGAAGAAATAAACAGTTATGTTATGTGTGATGTTGAGGTGATGTCACACTTTTATTATTTTTTTTATTTGAAAAACTTAACTTATAGTGAAATTGTTAAAACTTGGTCACTGTTTTTAATTAATTAGTAATGGAAATAGTCATAGTTTTTAAATTCAAAAAAAGAATTATTAAAACATTCAATAAAGATAATTTTTGGAACGTATAATTTTACCTGGATCAGAACTCTTTATATTACATTTAAATTAAAAAAAAAAACAATGTTTTACATTTTTGCTAATATATTTCAAGTTTTCTTTACATAATACAACAAATGCCTTGTTCAGACAATTAGAGCTTTTTATTGAATTGAAAAGTGTATTATACGTAGTACACACTTTTAAATATAGTGAAGTTAAAAATTAACAATTTCTTGCCACTTTTAATCACAAAGTCTTCTAGCCAAAGTTTCTTTTGCATTTAAATAAGCTGGATTTAAGAAAAAATAATTTATCCCGGGTATACCTTAATCCATATTCGATTATTACTATCAATATAAGACTACGTAAATACTCAAGCAAGGAACAAATAATTTAATATAAATATTTGTTTATGGTAATTTTTTCAAGAGCTAGAAGACATAAAATCATCTAGTTTTCAGTTTTTGATCAAAAACAAATATGAGCAATGAATTCTAAAAACAATAGTAGATAATCTTAAAGTTTTAAAAATTACACTTTAAACCTTTTTTTACCTTTATTGCCCAAATTTAGAGTTTAAAACAATTTTTTCAAAAACTATGAAAATTAAAACACGTCTGTTCCATTAGTAATTAGAAAATATGAACCAAAATATAATAATTAGCAATAAGCACGATCGTCTCGATCATAAGATATGATAAGTGATTCATGTACAAGAAACCATAAGTTCTTTGTTTTACCATATTTGATGACAGTTTACAGCAAAAATGTTTTTCGATGTTAGTCTTAAGTTGGCATCTAGATGATCGGATTAATAAATATTTTTTAAAAAATATAATATCTCAACGGACTATTTTAATTTGCATAGTTTTGACTTTATTTAAAAACAAGTTTTAAAAAATGTATAAAACTTAGTTGTAAGTATTACCATTATTTTTTTTCCATTTAACGTACATATTTTTTTAAATTGCCCCTACCGCCTGTACGGGGGGAAATAAACCCCCCTCCCATAGTAAAAAATGCTTGTTTTTAACTGTTCTATACAAATTCTTCATTAAACTTTGTCGCCTGAGTTATCGTACTCTTCCCAAGAAATGCAATAGCTAATGTCGCCGTAGCCACTAGGTGCCACCCCTTAAGAATTTCTCATCAATAAGTGGTGAATTGACTTTAGCAGTGGTGAATGGACTTTAGCAGTGGGGAATTGATATTAGAATTTAGGGGTCCTTGAAAATTGACGTTTCAGCTTGTAGGCAAACCAAAATGACAGATTGTTTTCCGGTCTTTATATGGAGTGTCTTTGGTCCCGACCGGTACCCGTCCTACCTGAAACACCCTCAAATACCATTTGAGGTGAATTCTCTCAAATTCGCTATCAGTGAATACATGTAAGTGGTGAAAAAAAGCAAAATGGGGCATTGGGCTACGAAAAAACGTATGGAATTTTTGTGACTTGTCAAAAATTACAATTCCACAACTTCAATTTTGCAAAACAAAGCAATTTGTGTGGGATCTTAAGAGTAAGTTTTTTGTAAATTGTTTCGATATTTAATATAATTTGATATTTTTCAAAGCAAAAACCTTTTATTATTGAAGAAAATACAAGTTCACTTCAATGAATAAAAAGTAAGTCAAATTGAAGTGAAGGATCGATCGATTTATCTTAGTCAGTGTTTTTATTTTAGATGCTGCCAATTACATACCATAATGCAGGAAGCAACTTCCTTCAAGAAATCTGGAACACAAAGCAAACAAGGCGCTGATTTACAGGTAAGTTTTTTTTTATATTATATTTCTCTTAACAAAATAATATCACTGTTTTTAACGACAGACGCTGCCCATTGTGTTTGTGTGTACATCTCAACGGCCATAGCTGCCGCAGGCGTTGACAGTGGAGGTGTCACTATCTCTTCCAATAGGCAAATGCATTCAATGCAACAAAACCAGCAGTAACAACACCACCAAGTCAATGGTGCAAGTAGAAGCTCCAACATTCAATAGTCGACCGCCCTTCTCCCAGCAGCTGAGTGTTGGCGCTGGAACGACTCAACAGCAGTAACAGCAACTGCAGTGAAGTCAGGCAATTCAGGTTAGTTAATTAACTTACGAGTGATCCAAACAGGAATATTTTAAATTATATGATTCTTTAGGGCTTCCAACACGCTCGGCCTATTCATCCGCTGCCAAGAAATATAATGCAAACAGTTTAAAAAAAAAACAAATGTCTCACTATCTCGCTGCTACTAAAGGACACCAGGGAAACTTAGCTGGCTGAGGTAGCGGCTACTGCTGCCGCTGAGGCTGACGCAGACGACATAGAAGTGGTAGCTGAACCTAATGCCGGTTTAGAAGCAACTTGTTGGGACAATATAGAACCTCCTAAATGACGGGAGTCGGAAATCATTGGTAAGCCTCCTTAAAACATAAATTATAAATAAATTGAATACAAAATAATCTCTTATCAGTTTTGTATGTGGTATTTTAGAATTCGCTGCAATTTTTGTGAACTTAAAGACTGACAAAGTAGAAGCTAAATTCCATGAATTCATAATGCATATTGAATCACCAAACTAATTGGAATCGAAACAGGAATGTCCCTACAAACTGCCCTAATGATGTTCCAAGAGTTGCTGCGCAAAGAATCGAAAGCCGGCAACCTTCACCTGGTGAAAATGTCCGATTGGGATTTTGGAATTTGCTTCGTAAAAAAATGTCAACGCAAACGGATTAAGAAGCCACACATTTCAATCAATGAATTGACTTACGGGCCCTATTCCAGACATCGTATAATTATAACACATCAATTTGTTACAATTTCATTGAGGGCTTATTGACCAGAAGGCTCATGATGGCAGGAGTGGTCCTTTAAAGTAAGTTTCACATAAATCACAAAACTTTTTCAGCAACAAATCAAAACAAAGCTTGGATGTCGATGTTACTCTGCCGTTCACTTGATTCGACAATATGCTTAGAATCTCATCCACAATTAGTCAAGATTCGTCGTGGCGTAGCTAGTTTTTAAATGAAGTAATTTTTCAAAATTATATATAATTAAGTATAATTTTTGTTTTTAAAATTCTAATTATATGTTTTGAAATGTACATACATATCTTACTTTTTAAGTAGTTAAAAAAAATATTGAATGTTCTTTTTTCCAAGAAAAACACTTCTTTTTGGTTTTCCCATATTTGATCTGCTCAGGTCAATTATTATTTATTGCGAGATTTTATCTTGTTTTAATTGATACATATGTATGTATGTATGTTCAATACAACAAAATTGAAAACTAAAATATTTGTAATCCTTTTTCTTCTTATGTTTTGGTTCTTCACGTTCGTATGGATTCCTTCGCGATTTGATGTTGTCAACAGCATTTTAGTTAGAAATTCTTTCTCTTCATCTTACGCCAGAGTTAAAACATTACGTATTAACCTTAACTTTAAATTACAAGATGATTTTGACAAGTACATATTCTTACCTTTTAGCTACAGCTTTAGTATTTCACTTAGTTTTCGTAATTTTTCATTATTTCAAAAGTTACTCCATGAATTTGGATAACCTCGAAAAGCCTTTATGTATATTATGTTATTAATTATAAGGTTGAGTAAATATTTAAACCATTGAGTTTTGAGTTTCCTCCGAAAATTTTATAAATTTTTTTTTGAATTTTGCAATTCAACTTTTCGCTTACGGCTTTGTAGCAAAGGGTTTATGGTTTTCTTTAATTTTTCCGGATTGACTCTCTCCCAAGTTGAATCAGTAACTCGACCTTTGTCGGACAACGATGGCTCTATAATGTGGTCTTCGGTCTTTTGTGTGTTCCCAGCTTGACAGTCAAATGGGTCTCATCGCCTAAAACTGTGACATTGACATCCTTTACTTGCGTATCCAGGCAAAAACTAAAATATTCAACGATAACCTGTTAAAAAGAAACATATTGCACTTGACCGGAAGGTGAACTGATATGTTGCACCTCACCGGGAGGTGAACTGATTTGCTGAGAAGCGTACTCCAGATCCGACTTGTTGGCTAGTCGCTACGCTATCGCCTATCCTGCGATAACGGAAGACCTAACGTCGAACTAGACAAAAGAATCGCCAATTCTTGCAGTGGTTCGCTTAATGGTAGTAACTCTCTTTTGGGTGGACCACCACCGGTCTTTTTTGCATCTTTCGAGAAATAATTTCCCCCGATCTCTTAGAGATTGCTTAATCTTCATATATTTTTCTCTCAATGATTTTAAGGTTCGTTCCTTTCAAATAAAAAAGCGTTCACAATAAACATACAAACACATAGGAGGGATTACTTACTTTGTTTGGAGGTGCAACATTGAATGCCATTGTTATTTTCTCCCATGCCTTTTCTTTATCCCGATTTGTGGCACTATCAGTCAGTTTGTTTTCTATAACTGATTTGTATGTCAATGCGTTTTATTCTGTTCCTCTTCTCTTTAACTCGTTAACTTTTTTTACTTCTTAATTAACTCATCTCAGGTCTTTGTGGCTCATGTTAATAGTACCGCCTTTGCTATGATCATCTAGGCTTCAACCATCACTGTCTACACTAGAGTTCCTTGAAATTGGTCTGGCAGTTAAAATAGATTAATTGCGAGGTACTGCAGTCTGCCTCTGAGCACCACTTCTTCTTTCTCGATCTAGATGAAGCAGGTTTGCTGGAAGACTTGTTCTGTTTGGGTTTCAAGCTTCGTCAAATTTATCGCTCGATGATGAAGACGGAGGCGATGAGGAACTTGAGTTAGAATTGGATGATGCTCTTGATGAACGTGTACCTACGTGGGACGACTGCTCGTTCCCAACACGCCTGAGACTTGCCGAACCCGACTCATTCGATCCGGATTTCATTGATGTGGGTGACTTAATAGATGCTGCCAGGACGTGGCTCATCGTCTGAGACTTCAGATTCTTGGAATTTCTAGTTACTTCTCAAAATGAAAATCTGAATCAATTATATTTTTGAAAGAAAAAATATCCATTACATTTTTTTTTTTTTCAAGTTCGATGTCAAAATACTCACCTCATTTTTAATCTGTCAAAACTGGGACCAACTCAAATGGCCCACGTTCGCATTGGAGTTCTAGGATCCGTCTATACTTTATGCCCGATTTTTTCAGCTTATATAGAAAATGTTCATCAAAATCTTACAATTTGTATGCCAAAAGCAGTAAAATATTATTTTCAGCACAGTTTTTACTGAAAAAGAGCTACACAATTATTTTTTCGTAAATTATTGCATTAATTTTTCAATTTTTGAATTCAACGGATCACTTTTTTGAACGGCTGAGTTCACCTCATAGTTTTTCCCCCGCGGTTGAGCAAGATGGGCACGAATTCTATAACAAATACATTCATAATGGCTTGGTCCCATTAGAAATGCACGGGACAACTAACACATGCTTAGCCTTATGAACAAAATCCTCTCAATTTAGCTTGTAGGCCGAAAGAGAACAAACTCATGAAGTCGGGACTCTAGATAGTATATGGCTGAAACACAAACACGCTTCAGCATCGGCTTCGCCTGACGTTTACGAGTTCAGCCATAGGAATTCAATGCATGCTATCACAATAAAGCTTTTACCTCACGTTTCGTTTGACAATCGTAAGGAAAAGAACGAAATGTTACCTAATGTGACTCCAAACGGAAGCTTTAGTTCAAATTTGCTGAACATTTGCTTTGTCTGACAGCTCCACAGCTGTAAAAAAAAGTCAATAAAGAAAATACATTTGCTTTTGGAGGGATTCCCATTGGTTATTATAGAAATGTCATTCAAAGCAACCTAGAAGCCGGCCCATCGTAACGCAGACGAAGCCGAAGCTAAAGCGTGTTTGTGTTTCAGCCAATATTTCCTCTATGCTGTACATACATATGGTAACACGCATGCAACATAATTTTGAGCATTTTTTTCCAGAAAGCAAAGGCTATTCATTTGAGAACATACTTTGAATGGTATGTGAGCTTCGGCAAAATTAGAAGTTACTTCGGGTTATGACATACATACATACATTGCGTGGCGCAACAGTCCGTTGAGAACTAGGGCCTAGTGACTTACAACTCTGAACCATTCCTGTGAGCGAGTACTGTAGTTGTCAGGGATAGAGGGGACCTACAGTTTAAAGCCGAATCCGAACGATTAAATTGAGAAATCAATTTTCATGACAAGAATTACTCTTGGAGGATTTGTCAATTTCTCGCAAGAGGCAGTACCCGTAAAAAAAATTAGGTGGCATAGGCAGGGATCGAACCCAAGACCTCTGGCATGACAGTCCAACGCACTAACCATCATGCCACGGGTACTACGGGTTATGACTAAAAAAATAAATTGGGTGGCGCAACAGTCCGTTGAGAACTAGGGCCTAGTGACTTACAACTCTCAACCATTTCTGTGTTCGAGTACTGTTGTCAGGGATGGAGGGGACCTACCTACAGTTTTAAGCCGAATCCGAACGGCAAATTTTTTCGAAAGCACTATTCATGACAAGAATTACTCTTGGAGAATTTGTCAATTCCTCGCAAGAGGCAGTACCCGTGAACACTTTTTTTTTTTTTTTTTTATTTAGGTGGCACAGGCAGGGATCGAACCCAAGACCTCTGGCATGATAGTCCAACGCACTAACCATCATGTCACGGGTACTACTACGGGTTATGACACTTCTTCGAAAAATTTTGCATTTTACTTCAAATCTTGAAGTAGAAACTAGCAATAGCCTACCAAATACCTAGTAGCTACGTCATGTATCTCTAGCAAATTTAAAATATTTTCCAGGACAAGTGACGATGGAAAAAAAAAATAAAACTAGGGCAAAGAAAAACATAATATTAATTGAAAAAATAACGAAAGTTAAAATTTAAATTTAAATGAATATGTTGTTCAAAATTATAAACGTACTAGTTTACATTCGTAAATCACATTTTTAAGTTACAAACACAGAGCGAAATAAGGAAATCCATAATGGAGTGCTCTTTTCTATCCCTAATACATTGTTTAAGGTTTAATAGTGATATTGTTTTACTTTCTGTAAAATAAAGTTGATTTCCATTTTTCAGGAAGTTGGCAGTTCTGAAACTATAATTCTTATATTTTTAAGTTTATGTTTAAGTTTATTTGTAATTTGATTGTTTTAAATAGATACATATTACATAATGTTTTTGGCGATTTTGTTAACTAATTTTCAACTTGGGGGAAAATTGAAAATTCCATGTTTTTGAAATAACCTTGAATTATTTTAAACTAGTGACAAATGAAATGATATTTTCAATTTTAAATATACAGTGTGTGTTCTAACTATAGATATACAGCTAGTGTATGAAACTTAAAGGTGCTTCTAATTGCCATAAAAAGAAGGCATGGGAAAAAATCACAGATGTACATATATGTACCTACATATAATATGAAATTTATCAAATTCGATGGGAAGCTTTGCAACCTGAATCAGATTCGTAACATCTTAGAAAAATAATATCTTAAAAATAGAAATAATTCAAACATTAAATATTGTAATTTGAGGCTTAATTATGTACATATGTACATACATAATTACTACATATAAGATTATAGGACACAAGCATTTGTTCTTAACTTAATTTTTTTAAATGATGCATGGATGAATTAAATTCAGTTATGTGGATATACATACATAAATACGAAAAATAAATACATACATACATGTGACGTGTACAGACGTGTATTGTTTTCGTGTTTTGTAAAAAAAAGTTGTCAATTGAATTTTTCATATGTGAAAATGCATATGTGAAAATAAGTTTATAATATGTATCTGTTTTTGTTCCGACATTTTTACCGATCTTAGCAGCCTTTTTTGAAAGTTTCTTTTTTTTTGTATAAACAAAATATCGATTGGATTTTTCTAAGACCATCTTACTTGAACAAAAAAATTTGACATAGAGTGAAATAATTTTGAAGTCAATACCTTTATCTATTCTCGAAATACATATTACATATATTTGAATCGAACAACAGTTTTTACCAATTTTGCATAGTATTTTTTGTAGATTCTTATTTTTAAAAAAATGGAATTAACTATTGGATTTTTCTGAAATGTTAAATAAATTTATAAACACAATATTTGTTATAAGATCAAATTAGTTTGAAGCCGATATCTCCATTTTTGACAAGATATTCGAGACGAAAATAAATTTTAACAACTTTTAGTAGTGTTTATTTTAGGTTTTAACTAAAAAAATATTAGGTAGGTACTCTGAAATTACAAGTAGTGGCAATATAATAAGGAGCTAAAGAACAAAGCGAAAAATCAATTTATTATTATTAATTGTTTGTATTGCCTTTATTCTATGACAGATAGTTTATGTTAAAGGTCGATCCAGACTGTTAGTCGGAGGGAGGGGTCCACACGCACATACCATAAATACAGTACAGTGTAAAGCTTGAAAATGGACTTCTATTTATTATATATAGTCCAGTCAATAAATGACCCAAAATGAGGTGTAGAGTTCGTGAGCAGGTAACTAAGCGATTCCTTCAGAAACTTGTTCAGGGGGCTTAGGTTGTTAACATACCAAAAGTCCTGACTCCTAGGTGATGAGCGAGGGGGAGGAGAGGGGTGGTAAAGGTACGAATTTTGGGTTTTTTCGCTTATATCTCGAAAACGGTGCATCGGAGAGAAATATTTTTAGATAATAAAATGGAGTTCTTAAAATTATCTAAAAGTTTTATATCATATGTTTTTTTCTAATTCCTAACCGTTTTCGAGCTATACCCTCGGAAAAAGTTGAAATTTACAAAAAAAAATCAATTTACGTCAAAATATTCATAAACATTGCATCATATTGTCTAAACCTATTCATAAACGAAAAGTGTGAAAAGGAAAGAAGTTGTAGATTTTTAAATTCCCTTTTAGAATATATATACATATGCTGATTAATGTCCAACCCGCCTAAAGTTACAGCTATTTTAAAACTTGTATAGCATTTTGCAATTTTCAGAAAATTAGTTTGTATATCATATTCTTAACCCACAACCTTTGTTCGTTCATCTAATAACATATATGGCCACTTATAAGCAAGTTATTAAATAAAGTAGAAAAAATAGATAATGATGATGACAAATTTCACACTTTATTCTACAGATAGTCTCGTTACACCAATACCATAATAATTGTTATTGTTCTCAATATATTCCTAATGTTTTACTCTCAACTTTAAAAGTAATCAAATTTTCATCCTCTTTGAACTTGAGGGCCCAGGCAATGATTGTTCTTCCATGGCATCTTCATCCTCAGTAGCGGGTGGCTCTTGCTGAATGGGCTCTACATCGTCTTCATCGTTCTTATCGTCAACAGGCACACTGTTCAGACACTTCCCTTGACAGTGGAGAACAGGTGAGCATCGCTTTTCGGCAGCGAAATTTTCCAATTGCACAATCCTTGGTGCAGCGGCAAAATATAGTTTTCAGAATAACCTCTGGTGCTGGTAGATTTTCCATTGTAATTGCCACCAGGGTGTCTCCTACACGTTTCCACCCCCAATCTTGAGGGGACAGCTCATTACCGAGCCACTGCTGCACTTGGTGGTAGGTTCGCCGAGAGTGCTGTTTAGCTGCATTCTCTGTTGGAGGTAGGGAGCTGATTTCAGGCTTCATATTTGCCACTGACCTCGTAAACGATTGGAAGCGGTACTGGTTAAGGGAGGTTTGTTTTTTTGGCGCCTTATACCACTTCAGAAAGCACATCTCCCCAGCCTTTTTAACCTGGTCGTAAGTAGAGGAGGGGTTAGAAAATGTCATTGCTGCTTGCTGGATGATTTCTGACTCCAAGTACAATTTATAGAAGCCCACCTTGCTTCTCCTGAAAGTAGCAGAAGTTGTGTCGCATCTTGTGGGGTTTGGTCTCTGATATGATACCCAGTATTTTATCTTTATAGAACTGACAATCACTGCTTCCCTCCAAGTAGCTGAAAATCTTTGCCTTTGTAACATGGTTGTCTCTGGGGATCTCTGTTTTTGGAGTTTGTAAACTCGTGGGCTTCAATAAATTAATGTAGCAGTCTTTGTGGTATACTGCTTCCTCAGCAACAAGATCGTTAATCGAGGAAAGGCGTTGAAGAACTTCATCGCCCAAGGTATCCTTCCTCATAGAACACACCTCCCTGATTCGATTTTGAACAGTTAAAGTCTCAACTGAATACACAATTTTCCTTTTCGCCAAAGGCTTTTTGTTTCTTCTTTTGCGCAAAGCCCACAGAACAAACAATTACTCTTAAAATTGAATTTAGCAACTGAAGACCGGAGCTTAGACCGCCCTGTCTCTTCCTTGGATGTGGATGCCTCCCTAACATATTTTTTTATCGTGTCAGTCCGGGTGTAATTTTTACGACACCTTGTGTGAATTAAAAGGGATGACAAATCACGGAAACTTTCATGCTTGTTGTCTTTCCGTTCCTTACTTGCTTTAACAAGGCCCAGTATACCCTTTTCTTTGACTTCAGAGACATCTTCACTTCCTCTTAAAACGTCCTTAAGGCACACAGGGCACTTAGTAGTACTCATTGCTGTTTCAGGCACACAGGACACTTAGTAGTACTCATATATCATGGTTTGTTGTAGGTTTTAAAAACCTGTTTCCCCTTATAAATATAAATAATAAATGTATGTTTAATATTAAATTTCTTGATCCTAGGCACATTTGACACACACTAAACTAAACCAACTTAGGATATAATCATAACTAAGGATAAAACATAGCACAAAACTGAAAACTTGAAAACTTAGGTATTGTTTACACTTCAAAATGTTTGTAAACAAAACTAACCTTTATTAAGTAGGGGTAACAAGAACCAGCTGACAGTCCATTAACAGAAGACAAGGAAATCTGTGTTACCAACCTAAAATTTATAAGCATTAAAACTATTATTACTCTATGAAATGTTTGTCATTCGAACAAGCAAACTAGTGAAAGTTGGCCCTCACAGCAGCGTAAAACCATGGAAACTAATTTTCATTTGATTTGTTACCACGCAATAAAGTGACATAACATTATAAAAGTATATTTTTTTAAAATCAGTATAAAACAAAGAATATTTTGGGCCAGTAAAAAAAGAATTATTATTGAACTTGTTTTTATTGAAAAATTACTTAGTTTTAATTTTGTATATAACACTTAGGCCCGATACCAGTGCTGTCGTTTTGGAAAAGTCCAAAGCAGTACATTCCAAGAAATTTGCATAATTTTTGCATAAAAGCAATACGCATACATTTTTTTTAAATTCATATTTATTTTTATTTTTCTTTATAACAAAAAATAAACTTAGATACATATCTACTTTATATATCTATAAGCCTTTTAGTTCAATTGCTTTTAACATTAATATTTTTATTAATTTCACTTTTAATAAAATAGGAACTTTTTTATAATAAAAAAAATATATATATTATAGCTATAACTACAAAAATAAATGAAAACAAATAAAATAAAAATATCGCAGTTAATTTCAATTCATATTTGTGAATTTTTAAACACATTTAATATGTAATTTTAGCACGAGAATATTTTTTTACAAAGACAACACAAAATTATATTTTAAATTCAGGTAACTAGTAATAATTTTGGAAGGCAAACAATGTTTATTGAATTTTACATAGCACAGCTATGCCTTAATAATTCCTTTGCCATTAAAATTGAATTGACTGTGGATGTCAGTAAAGAGTTTTTTTATCTTTTATCAAAGCTACTTGGGAAAATATGCGCTCTGCACTTGCACTGCTATGCGGAAAGCATAAAATGGACCCAAGAAATGTTTTTAAAAAGGGAAACATTGCAGCATTTAATGCGTTTTTTAAATTAAAGATAGCGCTCCAACAGCCTTCGAATTTCAAATCTACACTTATCATACTTTTATGTAAAAGAGCCCTCCATTCATCATCAAGGTCATTGATAAGTTCTTCTTTAATTAAATTAGGAAACAATTGTATAAGCGGGGTAAGGCTTGGTGATTTATTTTTTTGGATCAATTGTTTGCCATAGTTATTAATTTTTCCATGTTATATTTTACTATATCAAATAAAAAAATATACATATATGTTGAAAATACATTTAAGAAAGGAAGAGAAGATGAGTTAGGTGCAAGACATTTTAAAAATAATTTGTATGGATTCCTATGGTAACACTGATGCAAATGTACGTGCGCCGCTGGTGAGCGTATGAGGCTTAGTTTTGGTCAAAAACACTCTATTACCAAGACCGGAATCTTTCGTACGTTTCACTCTCCAAAACCCGTTTGTTTACATTGTTGTATTTGTAATTTTGACAATTAGTCCATGAATAGATGTGAGCACAAACAAAAAAAAAACGATGCCGTGGGCTAGCGGCACTTTGCATAGCAAAAACAAAATGGAGGGGTTAATAAGTTTTTTTCAGGTTTTTCCTTTTACTTTTTTCGATAAAAAAGTCAGTTTTAAGCTTTAATTTTGCAGGCATTTTGTGAATAGTGAACCAATGTACCTTTTTGTCTTGAAAAAAGCATGTTCAACATCAGTTTATTATAATTAATTCACTAATTTACAGTAATCACTACGAAATTCTTTAAATTAATTCTTAAATTCTTAATCCCCGGATTTTTGTATCAAAGATGCGTTCGAAGAACCATCAATTTAAGGGTGCGAGTGCAATTTTTGTATTGAATTCTAATAAATTTTCGTTAACGAACGGCCCAAATATTTTGTTTGCAACTAATTAAAATCTGTATCAATTTAATTAATCCAAGTATATTTATAGTTTGTATATTTAAAAAAAAGAGTTATAATCGAAAAATATCTTATCCATAACATTCTTGATTGATGGAAGCATACATGTATTTGCTATCAAAAAAAACTATGCATCAAAGGAACACAAATGTTTTAAAAAAGTAATCAGAACGATTATAGCGAACCTGTTGAATAAATGCAGATCAAATAAAATGTAAATTTTGACATATATCACAAAATGAAAACGTCTTAAAATCGTTCTGAATTCATGCACAACTAATTCAATAGAACATGTAATCATCATGAATGTTTATTGTTGACGTACAGAAGTTTTTTAGTGAGTTTCCACAGTTTAACGCAAAATATAATTTTCATTCATTTCTTAAAAATGTTTAGTTACCAAAGTTCAAGTTTACTTATTATTGTTTGAAGGGTATGTTTAGTAAAAGTGCTGCTAAAAATGAAACAAATTAATGAGTTTTACGTACATGTTTTTCTTAATATAGTAAATACTTCCATAGATTACATTTCATAAATGGAAGAAAATATACATAAACAATAGTTTCAGGTATAAAGCAGAGGTTAGTGTAGAAAAATATTTTTGAGAAAGCCAATAATATTTTAAATATGTTCATTGAAGAAATTTCCGCTTCGGCTAACCTTCATCAATTTTTTAGAAAAAAAATTAGCATTAATAGCAGCCAATTATTTCATAGCATAATTAATTTTTCAGATTGTAAAATGTCTAGAAATTTTCATACGCTACAAAATTCGTAATTTTATGCGTAAACATAGAAGATAACATTATTTAGTCAAGAAGTATGGATTTTGGCGCGTATATCGGTTTTTTTCTATTGGGTGTTCGGGTTGCCCATACTGGAATAAAAAAAAGTTACTTAAATCTATTTATTGCACTCATTTAGTTGGTATTGTGTGTAAACATATTGCCTTTTTCTATTCCTTAAAGATGCTTTACACAAAGCAACTTATTTTTAAAACATGGTTCCCTCAAATTTTTATTCCAAAATCTAACTACAAATAAAATTCCAACTCTAACATAGTCCCTTAAAAAAACAAACTACACCTGAAAAAATTGTCTGTTTTGTTGTTTTACAAAGTATTGAGTTACACTTTTGTCCATTTGCAATAACTATACTTAACCGGTTGCAGCGCATGTTGCGTTCGCAAATTATTTAAGTAAACAAAATAAATAATAATAAACTAATAAATCATTAAATAATATGTATTTGGTCAATTTTATTTTATTTAATATACATTTACAACATTTATTTGGATGGAAATTAAAAAGCTATACAAATCTTCCAATTTAAGACCATGTCAGCACTTCAGATTCTGTTGGTTAGGATTGTTTAGTTTTTGAACGAGGCCATGAAACATTCAAAATGAAGCATTTAGATGGGGCTGATTACTATAATGAAGCATTTTGATGGGCCAAAGCACTAATTGTGAGAATGTGTTTGGTTTTTTGCATCATTTCACGCACACTTTCTCACATTTAGTGCTTTTTAGCTTGTAGGCAAACCGAAATGTCAGTCTGAGATTCCGGTCTTGGTAATAGAGTGTTTTTGGTTTTGGTTACCTTCCTTATTTTGATTTTTTTTATACATATATTGAACGCATGTGTGTATGTCATGTATCCATAGATATATGTATATGACAAAAGGGTAAGTTTCAATTTCGGTCTTTTTGTTGTTTGTTGATTGTTTCTTTGTTGTCCTATGCAAAACGTAAGTTGCGTATTTTGTGAATTTAAACAGGTGTAGGTATGTAGGTACTCATGTAAATAATTTCGATACAAAAAAGAGGCTCGGATGTGACCCACACTGATAACTTACTATTGATGCCCACTTAAATTTTTCAAAATTTATTTTTTTTATTTGGAAAAATTGTATTAGTAAGTAAGTATGCAAAAATATACATTTAAGCTGTTTTCTGTGGAAATAGATGTATCGAAAAGTTAAATTAATATATTTTGAAAGAAGTTTGGTTTCTCTCAAATAAACATTGTCTTAAATTGTTACAAAACATTAACAACAATATTTCTATGGGATGAAACAACTTTAAAGTCAATATCTTTCTTTATTCAATCTAATTTATAAATTCAATTAGGTTAATCATTTTTTTATTTTTTTTTTTTGCTTATGGTTTTTAGTTTTCTGTAAAATAAAAAATTGTTGTTAATAACAACAATTTGTACAATTTCTTTCTTTCTTTTTTCTTTCTCCTTTACCCGATATTTCAGTTTAAGAATCAATTTCACGTTTTTTTAGTACTTTTTTTTTAGGTTTAAATTAAAGGAAAAAGCTATCGGTTGATTAACTTTTTATTTTAAACTATATTTTAAACATTTTTTGTATTAAATTAAATAAGTTTGAAGTCAATATCTTTCTCTGTTTTCAAGATGCTTTAGTAGAAACTATTTTTACCAGTTTTTAGTAGTTTTCTAAAAAAAATAGTTAATTGGGATGTTAAAATAGGTCTGTTAAGTTTTGTTTAGAAGTTTGTATATGTTTAATACATCACTGCTCTTAGCCTATTTAAGCAAAGGTGGTTTTATAAAAAGTTTAAGAGACAATTTTTGGCCTTGACAATTAAAAATAAAATATCGTAAGTATTTATAATTATTTATTTTATTATTGATCTTTTATAAAATTGCCTTTGCTTAAATAGTTTCCAGGGGTCACAACGTGGACGTGGCAGAATATCGACCCCCACCCACCTACCACCCGCTGAATTGTACATTTATATATATATATGTAAATTGGTTATGTATTTGTATTTTTTATTGTTTTTGTTTGAGCTACGCGTTCATAACATTCATTACTTTTTTTTATTTTAGTTCTAGGATTTTTATACCTTTTATCTTTTGTGTCAATTACCCATTTACAATTTTTCCAAAGTAAGACTTTTATTAAAAAATGTATGATGTCAATTTTATGTGCATAGCATTCATCGGAATCATCGAACCAGCTAGGATATTGTCTGTTTGTTGCGTTTATACATTCTCTTACAATGTTTTCTTTTAATCTCGATATAAAAGGTGTTTTTTTGAAGAAGTTGTAAATATTTTTACGTGAAGACTACAGACTTGGAAAAAATTTTCAGAAGGCATATAAGAACCGTATTTTCTTTTGAGGTTTTCGTATTCTCTCAATTTAATTAATATTTCCGTTAAATCAAATTGAAGCTTATCTTTTGACATTTGTTGAATACAGTTTTCACAGATACTATTCATTTTTTTCATCGATTTAAAAAGGCAATAGCCTGCATAGTATCTGGTAGCAAGATCGTCGATTTCCGGCACCTTTATCAATATCGTGTCTTCAGGCGGTAAAGCATTTAATTTATTATCAATATTCATGTCGTTTTCTATATTTTCAAATCATTCACTCTCCGGTAGCTCATACGAAATCGATATTTGTTCCTCAGCATTGGTTTGTAAAATAGCATTCCAATAAACTTTAAGATATTCTGTATCGTCTTCTTCACAGTTTAAACATTTAGATTTGAATACAAATTTCATAGCTATAACTTTTGCTAGAAGGGAGCCAAATTCAGCAGCATTCGGATTACTTTTATTAACATTTCTTGCTCTTATCTTTCCAAATAAATTTTCTAAGGGATCTTGGTTAAATTTGTTAATATTTAAATAATATAAATCATTATTATTATATAATGCTTTTTGTATTTGCAAAATGCTCTCAATACTTAAGGCAAAACCTTTGAAACAAAACGCTTTGTTTCTTGAATTAATAGGCTGAATGTTGAGAATATATGTTTTCATTTGTCTTATGAATATTAGATTTTGATCATTTTTTTTAATAGCTGGTTTTCCATTTAAAAGGTCGAAAAGCCGGTTTATTTTGTTTATAAAATTAGCTGTTGGTTTTGCAAAATGCGATATATTTACAGTGAATTGAGAGAAAAACTTAGAAGTTGTGTATGTCTTCGAAGATTGTTTTTTCTCTCAATTCACTGCCCATATAGAGAGAGAAATACAAAAGCAACTGATTGCATTTGATGAAACAGTTAGCTTCTTGTATGTAACTATGGTAAAGAAAACCGCCAAAACTATCGTTTGCTTTTACGGACAAGGCAAAGACAATATTAGTTGCAATTTCAAGTAATTGAAGTGATAGTGCGGATAAAATTTGTCTGTTTCAAGATTAAATTAACTAATTTCGATATTTGTGTTCATAGTGGATGTCATTTTTTAAATTTCTTCATTCTTAGAAGTTACAAGAAGAGTTGTGTTTCAAAGTAGTTCGTTTTATTCGAAGTTGAAATTCAATAAGTTTGGTTTGAACAATCCTTTTAATTTTTTATCCCAATTTACTTATTTATTATTGCTATTATTATTATTATTATTATTATTATTATTATTATTATTATTATTATCATTATTATTATTATTATTATTATTATTATTATTATTATTATTATTATTATTATTATTATTATTATTATTATTATTATTATTATTATTATTATTATTATTATTATTATTATTATTATTATTATTATTATTATTATTATTATTATTATTATTATTTATTATTATTATTATATTATTATTATTATTATTATTATTATTATATTATTATTATTATTATTATTATTATTATTATTATTATTATTATTATTATTATTATTATTATTATTATTATTATTATTATTATTATTATTATTATTATTATTATTATTATTATTATTATTATTATTATTATTATTATTATTATTATTATTATTATTATTATTATTATTATTATTATTATTATTATTATTATTATTATTATTATTATTATTATTATTATTATTATTATTATTATTATTATTATTATTATTATTATTATTATTATTATTATTATTATTATTATTATTATTATTATTATTATTATTATTATTATTATTATTATTATTATTATTATTATTATTATTATTATTATTATTATTATTATTATTATTATTATTATTATTATTATTATTATTATTATTATTATTATTATTATTATTATTATTATTATTATTATTATTATTATTATTATTATTATTATTATTATTATTATTATTATTATTATTATTATTATTATTATTATTATTATTATTATTATTATTATTATTATTATTATTATTATTATTATTATTATTATTATTATTATTATTATTATTATTATTATTATTATTATTATTATTATTATTATTATTATTATTATTATTATTATTATTATTATTATTATTATTATTATTATTATTATTATTATTATTATTATTATTATTATTATTATTATTATTATTATTATTATTATTATTATTATTATTATTATTATTATTATTATTATTATTATTATTATTATTATTATTATTATTATTATTATTATTATATTATTATTATTATTATTATTATTATTATTATTATTATTATTATATATATTATTATTATTATTATTATTATTATTATTATTATTATTATTATATTAGTATTATTATTATTATTATTATTATTATTATTATTATTATTATTATTATTATTATTATTATTATTATTATTATTATTATTATTATTATTATTATTATTATTATTATTATTTATTATTATTATTATATATTATTATTATTATTATATTATTATTATTATTATTATTATTA